>JAPEUT010000079.1:0-97639 GCA_027946375.1 Neodidymelliopsis sp. IMI 364377 | reverse complement strand
GGGGAGGGAGCGTGGTGTTCATCTGCGACGGGCAGTGTCAGCGGGCGGCGGGCAGGTTATGGCAGCGTCGAGGGCGGGCGTTGCACTTGCTGACGGGTCGTGGCAGCGAGCGCGAGCGGGCACGCGTGACTATGCAGACGAGCTGCCGTGCTCAGCTACTTACATGCGAGGGCGGCGGCGGATAGGCGCCGTTGGCCGGCTGCTGCGGTGGTGCAGGCGACTGCCAGTGCGGTGGCATCTGGCCCTGGCCACCCTGGTGCGGGTACATGGCGACGGCGGGTGTGGGTGTGGATGTGGGCGTGGGTGTGGGTGTGGGTGTGGGCGACGAGGCGTGGTTCTGGTTCAGGTGCAGGTGCAGGCGCAGACACTGGTCGTGGTCCTGGGCGTGGGCGTGGTCTGGGTGACGGATGTCGAATGCGAGTGTGGAAGAAGCCGCCCTACAACGTGGTGCTGTCACGCCGTCATGAACCGGTGGGACACGGCTCAAACGTGTGCGTGTGCGTGCGCTGTGCGGTGCAGTGCAGTGCAGTGCGATGCGGTGCGGTGCGGTGCAGTGCTGAGCTATGCGCGCAGCCTCCAGCCTCGGTGGCAGCGAGAAGGCGTGGGTGTGGTGGTGCGGGAGATCCTCTGGGGCGGGAGAGGTGTCACAGAATACTGGCGGCCCGCAAGCACGGCTGCAGGTCAGCGGCGAGAAGGGCAGTGCAGTGCAAGCAGTGCTAGCAGTGCAAGTAGTCCAGTGCACACGCAGCGCAGGCGTCCAAGGGAGGGGAAGGGAGGCGGCAACGGCGGCGATGACGGCGACGGCGATGGCGACGGCGACAATGAGTGGCAGAGGCAGAGGCAGAGGCAGAGGCAGAGGCAGGCAGAGACAGGGCAGGCAGGGCAGGGCAGGGCAGGGCAGGACAGGGCAGGACAGGCAAGAGGGGCCGTCAGAGGCTCAGGGCAGCAGAGCAGAGGGTGAAGGGAAGTCTTCTCGAAGCGCGCGTCGACGAGGACCCAAGAGCGTGGAAACGAGAAAGGAGATTCAGGTCTTTGGCGGGATGGTGGCCGCTATTACTACCCACCGCGCCGCCCGAACTCCCAAACCTTCTCGCCGTTCTGACTGGGATGGCGCTTGAATCCCTGCGCTGCGGCCATGCAGCGAACGAGTGCATCGGGTCGAGCCAGTCCGCCATCTAGCGCGGCTGACAGTCGCACTGCGCGCGCGCGCCCCCCAGCACTGAGCCGTCGTAGCTCGCACGCCCCAGCAGCCCAGCACGCACCACCCATTACGCCCTCGGTACCCGCACATGCAGCCCGTCTGGCCGCGTCTGGCGTGCAGTGTGTGTGG
This sequence comes from Neodidymelliopsis sp. IMI 364377, assembly GCA_027946375.1. Taxonomy (NCBI): domain Eukaryota; kingdom Fungi; phylum Ascomycota; class Dothideomycetes; order Pleosporales; family Didymellaceae; genus Neodidymelliopsis; species Neodidymelliopsis sp. IMI 364377. Next base: position 96,309 of record JAPEUT010000079.1, on the reverse strand, counting down.
GTGTGTGAGTATGCAAGTGCGTGACTATGTGAGTGGGTGTGAGAGAGGGCACGTATGTGAGAGTGTGTATGGGTGAGCGTGTGTACCTACCATGTGTGCGAAAGAGAGCGTCGAGCATCACAACCAGTCTGAATGCATCCATCCATGATGCCTGTCGACACTGCGCGCACACAGGCTACAGGCTACAGGCTACAGGCTACAGGCTACAGACTACAGCCCATGACAGTGCGCCCCCTTTCGGCCTGCAAGCTGGGGCGGATGGCCTTGGAATGCTGGGGTCTCTGCATGGCGTCTGCTGCGCGGGCCGGGTCCGGTCAGCTTGTTCATCAAAGCCAGCTGCCAAGCCATTCGGGATGGCCCGTCAACGTGCGATCTGCTTCCTTTAATTAAAAATACACGTCCGCCGCAACACATAATACACCGTGCCAGCTCCGCTAGCCGTCGTCATGTGCCCACCACCGCCATCATCACCGCCATCACCACCACCACCACTACCGCTGCCTTCCTCCTACGCCCACCCCGCCCCTGTCTCTGCGTCTGCACCGCGTCTCTCCCACGCACGCTGCAGCAACCTGCCTTGTCTTTGCCTCGTCGTGCCTCGCCGTGCCTTGTCGTGCCTTGTCCTGCGCTTGCCGTGCCACTGCCAGCACGTTGCAAGCCACCCTCCTGTTTCCCCTCGTTGGCACGGTGCACACTGCACACTGTACACTGCACACTACATGCTGCACACCACCATGCAAGGACTGCAGGGCCCTTCTTCGGGCAATCACTCCCAGACGCCATGCGCGCGACTCAATCCACGCGGGCCGTCTGCTTGCTGACCTGCGTGCACTGCTTCCCTTTTGCACCACGCTGCGACAACCGCTTCACAGCAGAGAGCACCACAGCATCACTGCGCCAGACACTCCACACTGCATCGCTGCATCGCTGCATCGCTGCACCACAGCACCACAGCACCACAGCACCACAGCACCACAGCACCACAGCACCACAGCACCACAGCACCACAGCACCATCGTGACTGCACGAGCCTGCGTCGTGTTGCACCCTCCACGTTGGCCCACTTGCGCCCCTCTGCCTCTGCCTCTGTACACAACATGCATCTCACCCAACGCTCCACGCCGCGTGCTCGCATCCTGAATCCTGCCCACGCCAGGGAGCTGCCTTGTACCGCCTCGCACGTCGCAATTTGGGATAGGGCTGGTGCCGCTCTTGCATCGGCCTTTTTGCTGTTGATGGCCTCTTCCCGCAGCCCTGTCCTGGCCCCGTTGGTGTGTGTGCAACGTGCAACGTGCAACCTGCAACCGACCGCCCAGTGACGTGCGCCCCCAGTCCTCGCTAGTAGGGTCAGCCTGTCCACCTTGACGACTCGGCGACTTCAGGCAGTTTTCTGTCAGCGGCGCGCCGCCATCCAGAAAAGTAGCGCAACCCAACGTCTTGTGGAACGGCCGTTCAGTCCAAGCCTGCACAAGAATAACACATGTTGATTCATCCCCTCTTTGCAACATCCAACACAAACTATACTGCTTGTGCGCAATAGAGCCGACGCTGGCCCCCTCGCCGCTCCAAGCCCATGATGAATGAGAACCTGTGTTTGCCTCTGATTGACCCGCCCGCGCCAGTCCACCATCATGGCACGCGGCGAACCCACTTGAACCACCAAATCACCTTGCAAAATCTGTCAATCGCCATCTGGTAGATCCTTCCATCCCTTGCGCCGGCGGCGGCTTGCGCTCCTCCATCCATGGTAACAGCCTTGTTCGTGCCCGTGATTGGCCAGCTCCACTTGCGACCGCGCGAGCGCTGGAAACGCCGCCAGCCGCCCTCTCTCTGACTCTCTCTTAGTGCCGGGCTTCCCGCTGCTGAACAATGACGCAGTCGGACCACGCGGATGCACGCATCGCGGGCGGGACCAAAGGAAGGAAAAAAAGGGCGAAACACTCGTCGCTTGCCGCGACCTTGCTCCGCCTCGGCACCCTGCTGAGCCTCGTGACTGGCTGCACCGCTTGCTGCCCTGGAGTGGAGTCACAAAAGTCTATTAACGAGCAAAGGCTATCCGTTCATCACGCAGCCACGAGCTGCTCTATCGATAAACAAAACGCCGAACCGTTATTTCAGATTTTCTTTTTTTTTTTTTCTCCTTTCACTGCGAGACGTGCCCCTTGAACGGCCCGCTGAGGGGCGATTCGGATGTTCCGGTGCCCAGGTCACTAAAAGAAATAATACCGTCCAATCAACTATCCTCACTGTCTGCATATTCACCTCGTTTCTCACCCTTCCCAGCTGAGTGCCTTGCATGGAGCGGGTAAATCATCGCTTGCCATGCTTGGGTGAAAACCTTGCATGGTCAGAAGGTCACAGGACCGGTCAGAGCCTCGTCCTCTCAGCACTGCACTGCTTGCCCTTGCTCGACTATCGTCGTATGGCGCTGACTCGCTGCGGCCAATCCTACGTGGCCATGTCGCCCTGCTGTGAGTTGATTGTCTGCCACACCGCATCTCCTCCGAAGCTGTCACGAGCCCCCGTTGGAACAACAGATGAGCTGCGAGCGGTCTGAGGTCAGCGTGACGGCGACACATACATACCAAGTACACTGCCGCTCGTGAAGGTATGTGTGTGTGATAACAGAAGCCTTGCATCGAGAGCACGTATTCCAACTGCCGTTCGTACGTTTCCGCCCATTATTCAAGGGAGACAAGCAGTACCACCGACCGAACCGCTTATTGTGGGGTAAATCGTAAATGTACCAGGATCGCTCGGCAGCCATGTCCGCCAGACAAGGCAGGCCCCGAAAACATTGCACGCTGCACCTGAACCATTGCGGCCGTTGCTGAACAATAGTCGCACAAATCCACACCCGCCGCGCCTTGTGACGGCGAGTGCAGGGCTGACGACCAGCACCATGGTTGCACGATTCTACGGGTCGGCACGGGCTGTGGGTGCTATCAAATGCCGCGTCTGTCGGTTGGATTTAGATTAACGAGCCTTTGTATCACCAAGAGTTTTTGGGCCTTGCCGCACCGACACGCGTGGCATAGGTCGATACGCGGAGGCTGCGTCTTCTGTCAGACCGCAAGTGGTGTGAGCGGCCAATCGTGGCTTGGGCGCGTCTGATGTACCTTGACATATGCACGTAGGATTGAAAAGAGAAATAAGAAGCGGAGCAGATATCGTCGACTTCCCGACACGATCCAAAAACCTAGGCCGTCTCGTCTCATCTCCTCAGTCCGACTCGTGAAGCATTCCTTCCTTTCACCAACGAAAAGTCCAGCTATGCATTGCTCGTCCTACTCGAGCTACTGCCCCATGTCGTGCCGTGTTGGTGATGCCGCCTGCTTTTCTGCGAATTCCATACCCGAAACGTTGCTGAGCGCGCCGTACCATAGTAATCATCCTATGCACAAGGCCCCGTCCTCACATCCGCAAAGCACACTCAGTGGGACGCTCTCTGAAAGTCAGCCCACACCGAGCTCGACAAACCTGTCGATACCACAAGGCCCAGTCGGTGCAGGTCCTGCTTTGGTGTAATGCTCCAGTCGTGCCACATATGCCAACTGGCCATCGTGCAGCATCGCCGGCCGATGCTGAGTGCTGACAGCGCCTGATTTGTTGGATGAGGGCCTAAAACGTCACAATCGCAGGTAATCCCAATAAAAGTCAGCACCGGTGATTATGCAGACTGCAGTCTGCAGGCAAGCTATCGCGAAGCGCGTCCTCGCCAAAACCACCCAACAACCGCCGTCATCGGTGTGATCGCCAAGCTGCAACGTGAAACCCAACTTGCGTCCCCGTTTGCTTTCTGGACACTGCGACTTCAACAAAATCGCACTTTGACCTCGACTTTGTGGTTTCATCGCTTCCTGCTCGCCCGAGTCTGCGGCGTAGGCAGGTTCCATGGGCTCGCTCACACACATATGCAATTTCCACTAATCTCTGCAGCGCACCGGCACGCCCCGATGCAGCTCCTATCACGCAGCCGCAATGGATCTAATGGGCTTGGGTGATGAGGTGGTCTCGCGATGTCGATGGTCTGGTGTGGGACGCGTCAGGCGGCGGGAAACAAAAGGAACCCATGCATCGCGTCCCGGCCCGTCCTCGCAGCTGAACTGTCACCGGAACAACAAGGGTGGCCCGCAACATGCGCTGTATAGAAAGGATTCAATATAGGTGCTGTCATAAAATTGCGGCGTGGCCAAGGTAACAGTCCAGCTTTTTTTAAACGATACCATAACGATTGTGGTCGTCTAGGTGTCGTTGTTGAGGTTGAAAGCGGAGAGAAGGTTCGCTCCCACAGCTGAGCCGTCTCTGCCGCACACCAACGAGGGAGGGCGGAAGCTAAAAACACCATCCCCTGGTCCCAAGTCACATGATCAGTAGTGCATGCGACGCTAAATTCGCACGGTGGCAGCCAAGACGGACACATGCAGGCGCTACTGCAGAAATTGTTCGGCCTCGCTTGGAGCGTGTCGTGTAAGCGCTTATTGGCCACCTTCGCGCCTTCGATGCCAGGCCACCAAGGCCTGATTCCACGCCTCCCACCAATCTCAAGGTCCGATGATCGCGTGTCTGCAAGACGTGTGTCGAGTCTGCATGGAGCTGAAGCCGTGTAAACTCTCTTGTGTGGATTAGAAAAAGATTGGAATTTACTCGTCATTTTCATCCGTTGCAGAGTTGCCGTCATCATCTTCCTCGTCATCCTCGCTGGAGCTCGACGATTCTTCGTCGGGCATGACGACGCTGTTCAAGTACGTGATCTGCGGGACGGATGTTAGCGCTGCGACTACCCATGCGTTCGTCCTCCAGGTCAGCCAACAACCTGCGATGGCGCGCTTCCCTAATTTGACTCTGGCGGTGCAGCTGTCGGTGAGCTAAGTGTGCTGCACTGCCAACGCATGGTCAAGGAAGCCTTTGCCTCTTTGATTGTACGGGACATCCCTTCGCACACCCCGAATCCCGCGGGTTTCCGGTAAATCCTCAAGCACAAAGAACGGCCAGGTGACGAGTCACAAGAGGCTTGGGGGCTGGGAACAACTTACGAAGGGCTCTATGCAGGATATCAGCTCTGAGATTCGGCCCATGCCTTTCGGTCCTACAACCTCGTCGTCCGAAAGTTTCTTGCCTAGAGTGAAACTCCTCAATCGAAGAAGTTCAATGTCCTTATGGTCCATGTTATAATCCTAAGTAAAGTCTGTCAGCAAATCAGAACACCTCAATAAGGCAATCACACATCGCCCCCCTAGACGATTGTTGTAGCGACGGCGATAGGCCCTGTCTGCCGTTTCAAGACCCGCTATTTGCCATCCATCTACGAGTCCGTAGCAATCAAGGTAGCATCGACGGTTGAGCAACAACCAGATATCTTGAAATGGCGAGTGTGCTTCCTGCTAGATTGGGCAGCAGCGGACCAGCCAGTGTATGTGACGTATCAGGTACATTTGCCGAGTAGGTCCGAGGATACAGTAAACACTCGTCAACGGTGCAGCAATCTATGTATTATCGACCAGACAAATGGTATCGATGGTTATCATTCAATGTCGCTTTGATGCCCTCAGTGCGGCAGCAATGAATTTCGGCGTGGAGAACTCCGGAGGAGACAAGCATTGGACAGAGTCACCAGGATGTGGGCAAGGCAAGGCTCCCTAGCTGTGCATCGCGATCATGTGCTCGGTCAAACTGGATAAGGCCTGCTGTAGCAAGCAACTCCGAGGAGGGCCGTACAAGAACGCGGAGTAAAGAAAGAGTGACTCACCTTAGGATGGCGTTTCAACGCAGTTGACGCATTCGATGTCAGACCGATAAAGGCCTTGACAACTTTTTTGTCATTGTTGGAGGTGCCTCCCAGAAATTCCTTCCGAATTTGCTCTCCATTAAGAATCTGCTTCATCTTGTGAGGTTTGCGATCGATCTCTCTCCGTAGTTTTCTGAGCGGTTCCGCATCTGGTTGCCACAGACCACCACCTTGTATGCATTAGCCACTGCTGATGAACTGATGAGTAGCTGCCATGCAATATAGTAGAACTGAACGAGGCAAGCACACAGCCTGATCGAACAGGCAGCACATACAGATGTCAGTCTAACATAAGAGAAAACGCGTCACTTACCAACAAAGCTGCCGCCATTCGGCTGAATTTGAACATAGTATGCGGCATACGGGCCTTTGCGACCAGTTCTTGACCATGCTGCAGAGAAGTAGGTCTGGTCGCACGTTAGCCTTTTCAGGACATGCTAGAGTAAAACTTACCTTGTAGGGTGTTTGGTCTTTGGAGAAACGAACATCTAGTGGTATCAGTATACTCAGTTATGTTGTTTGTAGTATTGTGTACCTCGGTAAATGCGAAAGACCTGGACTGTCAGTTCGATCTGCATTGCATATTCAACGTCACTCACAATATCTTTCACCGGCAGCTCAGGGATGGTCTCGTCTATCTCTACAATCTTCTCAGATAGCTTTCCAATGAAGTCGTTGAAGTCTTGTATCGCAACTCGATAGTCCGGGTCGTGTACTATGTCCTGATTAGCTCGCACGCTCAAGCTCAAATCCTAGATTGGCTGGAGGAAGGCAGTAGTTGATGTGATTCGACCGAAGCTGACAAAAAGGGACAACGTACACTTCAGCCATTGACGATCGTTGTTGGCTTTGATCTCCTTAAGAAACAGCATTGTATTGGGATGGATGGTACTCTCGTTGTAAGGTGTGTCACCAGCGTCACGAGCCTTGGGCTTCTTAATGACAAGCTGAGTGCCGGGTTCCAGCTTCGCACCCGGCCTCCACAGCTCCTTCTCATCAGTGTTCTTCTTGTGTGTCGTTAAGGACTTCTTCTGTGACCGCCCTCTAGGCGTTGCCTTTTTCAATGCGGATTCGTCGTCGCTAGCATCCTCATCAAGTTCGGATTCAGATGTTGCCTCTTTTTCACTCTGGGCCTCGAAATCAGACGCATCTCCAGACTCTTCTTCAGACGCCTTGTTCGATGCCGCTTCTGAGTCTGTATCTGGCTCGACGTATGACTTTCTCGAGGTGGCTCTCGCTCGTTTGGATGCTCTGTTGGGTGTGTCTGCAGCGGGACGTTTCGACGTGCTTCGTCCTACTGGAGGTGACTTCAACGATTTTCGTGGCATTTTGGCTCCTCTGTTATGGGCGTGTATGCGTCAACGTCGCGTGCTGCACATTTGTTGATGGTTTGCGATTGTTTGGCAGGTGTCAAGCTAGAGCATTGATTGCGCGGGGGCCAAAACACCGTTCTGATGACGCAAATGCACCAATGGAAGGCACGGTCCGCGAAAATCTCCAACACGTTCGCGACGCCAGATCACGGGGACCTCTCAACGAATCGCCGCAATGACATCACGCTTCGAAGCTCGCAAACAACAGATTTTGGAGCAACTTAACGCACCAGATGGCGAGTACCATGATCTCTCACCGAAAGGCTCAATTGATGCACCAATCCGTGAACTGATTAATGAGATCAACGGGTTCGATGGCCTCGTCACAACGAGCAGCTGCTCTGGCAGAATCAGTGTCTTTCTAGAGGGACGAAAGGCTGACACCGAAGCTCCAAAGTCTGAGTCTGCAGGGGAAGGCCAAGAATCACGCGCCGGGCCAGGTGGAAAGGGCGGAGGAGGCGCATGGCTCTTCATCTCCCACGATCCTGTCGATGTACCACAGGCGGCAGCCTCCAATTTCATGTCACAATTTGGTTTGGAAAAGGCTACAGGCAGTGCTATGAAAGGACCCGACATACATTGCAGGTTTATTCATCTCAAGTTCGAGCCGATGGTAAGATGAGGAGTTGCCAATTCCTGTAGGTTCTAACAGTGATCAGATCTTACACATTTTGAGTGCCTCCTTAGACCATGCACAGCGGATCCTAAATGCTGCAATGGGTGCTGGATTCAGAGAGAGTGGTGCCGTCAGTCTGGGCTCATCAAAAACCACAGAATCGAATCCTGTTGTTGCTGTTCGATCTACTGGTTACTCATTCGACTCTATCATCGGCTATCAGGACGACGAGGGTCGCAGCATCAGCCTCATTGACGAGAGCCATCTGCACACTCTTGTTTGTATTGCAAACGAGCGTTTCAAGATCAACGTTGAGCGCATATCACGCTTCCGTACAACATTGTTAGATTCGTATCATCCTACATCTACATCTACCAAGTCTGACTGGGAAGATGCAGACGCCAGGAAGCAACGCAAGCGCGAGGAGGGATTGGCACGACAACGAGCAGCACATGCTGCAAGATCGGAGAGATTATCAGAGACTCAGAATGACTCATCTAGTGCTCATGACCTCGGAGGCATAGTTCCTTGAGCAAAATGAAATTGTACACACCATCAAATGTCTCCGAGTTAGTGTTAAGCGAGACTGTAGTCAGTAGGAAATGACCTTAGACGTGTTACATACTAGCCATTGACTAAAGCAGTATCTAAAAAGAGCAATAGATTCTCATGGTGAATTTACAGAGCCAGACGTAAGCTTATTGCAGCAATTCCTACTTGTAATGGTAGGTCGAGTGTGGAGTTAGCGCCACTTCTAGCCAATAGGACTGTTCCGTTAGCAGCATCGCGGGGACTTTTGACGGCTCCATAACTCTCCAGAACCATTACAACGTTGCGCAAAAACATATATAAATCACTAGGACTGCATCGTCAACAACCAGAAATACAACATTAAATATCCATCACCTAGAATACAACAACCCCACTAGCAATTATCCCTACCCTCCCAGCCCACCATGTCAATCGCAGACCTAAACCGCAAATACTTCGAGTACCACACCCCTTCCTCATCATCCCTGCCCTATTCCTACAATTAACACAACTAACAATTGCAACAGCGCCATATCCGACAGCTACGACAACAAACCCTGGTGGTCAGCAGTCAACAACCAAGTCGCCGACGAACTGCGCTCAAAACTCGACTGGATCGGCATTCCATTCGCCAACATGGGTTCAAGCGATGCCGCAGAGGAAGTACGACTCCTCGACTATGCATGTGGAACCGGCCTGATGACTAGAGTGCGTCTCCCTTCCGCCTTCTTCGTCTTGTCTTTTTATTCCTATTCTATAAGAGAGGACAACACAACACAACTACTAAACACCACCCACACAGACATTCGGCCCCTACGTAACCCGCACCCTCGGAATCGACATATCCCCCAACATGATCTCGACCTACAAAACGCGCGCCCTCAACGCCAGCCTACCCCCCACCACCGTCGACGCCGTGGTCGGCGATCTCTTCGACAAAGCCGACCCAACACCCCCCAGCCTCGCAGGAAGTGAGTGGTGGAACTTTGACCTCGCCACGGTAGGGTTCGGCTTCCACCATTTCGAAGATGTGGTGTATGCTGCAGAGCAGCTAAAAGAGAGACTGAGGCCGGGAGGCGTGCTGGTGATTAATGATTTTTTGGAGGGCGGCGATGTGTTGGCTGACGAGAAGGGGGAGATGGTGGAGGGGAGTGAAGGGAATCATGCAGTGCACTCGCATGGGCATGGACATAAGCACTCACACTCTCACAAACACAACCACGACCACGACCACCATCAACACTCCCACTCCAACACCTCCACCCCCCAAGACAACGACTTCACGAACCCGACCCCATCCCTCCGCCAAAAAATGACCGACTCCATCGTCGTGCCCCACTTCACCATCTCCGGGGTGCGCGACTTCTTCACCGCAGCGGGGTATATTGACGTCGACGTTTTCACGATGAAAGAGCGATCGTACATGGAGTTTGGAGGTAAGAAGATGTGGAGGCGGATTTTAGTGGCGAAGGGAAGGAAGCCGGCGGAGAAAGAGGAGAAGAAGAGTGAACTGTGAAGGAGTGAGAAGGGAGGAGGTGAGGAAATGTTGGATGGATGGATGGATGGACACTGGGATCTATAGAACTGCAAAAATAAGAAGGAAATTATGTTACCGCTCTGAAAGAGATTCTAACCAAATGCCAACCCTACCCTTATATACTCCACCTGAACGCCAAAGCTCCATCACCAAATCCTATTTCACCCCCACCTACCACGTCCCCTCAAGCGGCAAGTTCCTACTCGAAAACCCGACGTGAATTCCAAACTCACCCTCAGAAGGCATGACCCAATTCTGCCTCCTCGCATCCCAATAACTCAAATCCCTCCTCGTTACCTCAAACGTCACAAGCTTCCTGCCACCGCCACTGCCATGCTCCTGCTTGCCCGCTTCGATGAATACCTTCTCGAAGCCCCGCAGCACGCGGACAGGGAAGTCGATCGTCTCGCCTGTTTCTGGATCTTTGTAGCCTTGTGGGAAGGAAATATAGAGTTGCACGACTGTCGAGCCATCCACAGGACCGACATTTGTCACCGATGCGGAGACGGTCAGGTGCGTGGTGTAGAGATCAGGATTACCGCCTGGGCCGCCTCCAGCGCCGCTGAGTGGGGATTGAGGAACAGGCCCGGGGGCAGAATAGGAGGTGCCATCGGTTGAATCGAGGTACGGGTAGATGTATTTCTCGATTTTGTGGAAGTTCTTGGGGAAGAGAGCAGATTTGGGGTCGGGAAGATCGGTAGAGTAGCTTGGTGGTGCAATGCCGGATGGGCGGGTAGCGGGGAGTAGAGACTTGCCGTGCTTTGAGCGGATGAGGAGGGAGGAAAGTTTGAACTGCGTGTATGAGAGGCCATAACCGAACTCATAGCGGGGAGTGATGTCCTGCTTGTCGAAGTGGCGGTAGTCAATGTACAACCCCTCGGTGAAGTTCTGTTGAGGAGCAAGGCCGTCGGACGGGCTGGGCAGATATTTGACTTTGCTGTCAGGACCGAAGTCATCTTCCTTCTTTGCAATCGTGTACGGCAGACGGCCGGAGGGATTGATGTCGCCAAATAGAACGTCCACAATTGCGTTACCAGACTCTTGTCCAGGTAGATTAGCAATCAGTACGGCCTTGACATTAGGAATGTCAATAAACTCCTCCAGAATGACGGGTCCGACCGTGTGAACCACGACAACAACGTCACCATTGCCCTTGCCGCACCCTTTGGCAACATCTTTGACGAGTTTGTTCCCATCTTTCTGGATGGACAGTTCATTCCTGTCGCCACGAACGTCTCCCCACTTCAGATAGCCTTCACCAGCGTCGGAGTTGATGAATACAACGCAAATGTCTTGGTCTTCAACAATTTCCTTCTGCTTCGGAAGTTTGTTTTCAAGCCAGTCGGTGACGTATACGTTCTTTTCGTCGAACGCGCTTCGAATGGCGGACATTGGATCCACTAGATATGGAAAGTCAACAGCGCCAGAGCCCCAACCCGAAGCAAGAGTTCCATCGTTGCAGCTCTGATCTGGACAGTTCTTGTTGTTGATTCCATCGTGAGGAAGTCGTGCATCTTCACCAAAAATGCCAACACGGAGTTTGGATTGCCTTTTCGATTTTTGACCATCCTTGCGACCCTTGCGACTTAGGGGTAAGACATGGTCCTCGTTCTTGACCAGCACTGTACCCTCAGCAGCGACCTTGCGCACAACGTCCTTGTGGTCACCTTGCGCGTTGATAAATTGGTTGACGACGCCCACGGTTTTATCCGACGGACTGCCCTCGTGAAGCTTGCCGATCTTGGAGTTGGTCCAAGAACTGAAATTGGGTCCCTCATCAGACCACTTATCTTGCCCGACTTGGTACCAAGATGCCACGACACGGGTGACCATGTCGTTAAGGCGGTCGATTGGCACGCTACCGTTCAATACGGCCTGAGTGAGCTTTGCCCCCCAAAGACTGTCACCCTTGGCCCAGCGCAGTCCGTCTCCAGGCATCGTCATGTCCAGGCCAGCGAGTGCACTTGCAACGCCGGATCGCTGAGCCAGCCAGTCAGACTGCACAAATCCCTGAAACCCCATCTCGTCCTTCAGTACGCCATTGAGTAGCTTGCTGTTCGCACAGGCGTACGATGAGTTGACTTGGTTGTATGAGCACATGACAGACACCACACCAGCCTTGACGGAGTCGGCAAATGGCCATGCGTAAATCTCGTGCAAAGCACGATCGTCGATGTTGCTGGAGATCGCTTGCGGAGTTCCCCACTCCCAAGCCTGGCGGAAGTGCTCTTGTTCATTGCCGACGAAGTGTTTTGCGGTCGCCATGACGCCCTCCTCCTGGATACCTTTAATGGTCTGGGCAGCTGCGATACCTTGAAGAACTGGGTCACTGCCGAATCCCTCCCAGTTGCGTCCTCCAGCCGGCAGACGACCTATTGGGCCCATCGCAGGACCCAACAAGACGTTGATGCCCTTGAGTCGCGCTTCCTTGCCATGTGCCTTGCCGCGCTGGTACATAAGCTCCTTGTTCCAGGTAGCTCCTACGGTGATGCCGGCCGGGAAGGCGGTGATGTTGTCTGCGAAGCGAATGCCGAGAGGACCGTCCTGTGTAGTGTGTTAGTGCCTGAAAGGCTAGGTCTCGTGGGCGCATTGCATACCTGCAGGCACAGTTGAGGAAACTTGAGCCTCGGCACAGCGCCATTGTTGCCAACACACATGTCCATACTCCAGCCAGTACCCGTTGTGATGTTGACCTTCTCGACCAGCGTCATCTGTTTAACCAGCTCAGCCGCCTTCTTATAGCTCTCTTCCCATGCCGAATCCGCTCCACCCTTGGGCGAAGGGTACCAGGGCGGGCTCAGCCCGTCTAGAGGGACCGACGCCTTGTATGCCCAGACGCCTCCAGCCGCGAGCAACAGCACCGTGGCTGCGACAAAAGTCAAGAGCCAGCAGCAGCATCGCCCTGGCGTGAACTTGTTCCTCCTTGGGTATGGCGCCGTGGCTGCGGCCTCTGCATCCTTGAACGAGGCCTTGCGTACTTTGAGGTCGCCAGCGCTCTTCTTGCGCTTGAGCTTGCTGTCGAAGGCGAGAGGGTCGTGCTCCTCCAGGTCTTCCAGTGTCGCATTCGAATCCGAGGAGAAACGTGTAGGCGTGGGCTCGAGGTCATCGTCGGTCGGGGCGTCGAGCCTAGCGTACTTCCCCCGGCGAAGCTGATGGGCCTCGTATGGTGCCATGGTGTGCTCGAGTGGACTGGGTTGCGAGGGACACCGGCGGATAATAGGGAATGGCGCGAGCGTTGAGCCCAGTTTAATACGAGCAGGTCATGAGTTTGTTCGGTTCTGGGGTCGGCGATTGCGGTAATCGGGTGTGGAGAGCAAACGACGCGTCTCACCAAGCGGGTGCAACTGTGATGCCTGAGGAGGAGAGTCGTGAGACGGCAGCAATCATCGTGGCGACGCACCCCTGGTTCCTGCCCTGCCGATCTCAACATGGGTTTGCGCTAGGGAGCGCCTCCCGAGAGTCCCGCGTCGCCTTGCGAATCCAAACACTCGGATCACCGCCGCTTGTCGCGCACAAGGCTAACGAGTGGAGCTTGCTTGTGAGGTCATCATCAGCCTGTGTTGAGTCTTCATCGAATCTATTGTTCATTGGACTAAACGCTAAAATATTGGTATCAACACAACGCGTGCTAGTAGGGAGCCGAAGCTCAACCTTTTTCTCTCTAGGCGCCAACCTGGTCCAAGATGCCCTGCAGGTTGATACTCTTGGGACGCTCAATGGGCAGTCCAAGTGCTCGGTCCCAGATGAGCTGTGCGAGCGGCCCAAGACCACGGCTGACACCAAAGGTAGCAGTGTAGTAGAGTGTCTCCTTGAAGCCATAGTGATGGAAGAGGACGCCCGAGGACGAGTCGACGTTGGGAAAGGGGTTCTTCGTCTAGAGTACGTGTCAGCTTAAAGTATCAGGCTTTGTCCATCATATCTTCTCACCTTTCCGTGCTCGGTGAGTACACCAGGAGCTACCTCGGAGTTGGTCTTTACGAGTTGGTACACAGGGTTGGCTGCAATGTCAGGGCGCGCGTCGGCAAAGTCCATAAGAGCCTGGAAACGCGGGTCAGGCTTCCTGAGCACGGCGTGACCGTACCCAGGAATGACTCGCCCAGATTTGAGCACGCTCCAGAGGTACTTGTTAACGTCGCTTTCGCTGAAGTTCTCGCCAACGGCCTTCTGCATGTCGAGAATGAAACGGAGCACCTCCTGAGCAGCAAGGCCGTGCAGTGGGCCAGCAAGACCCTGTAGGCCAGCGCTGTAGCTAAGGAAGGGATCGCTGAGCGCTGAGCCGACCAAGTGAGTGGCGTGTGCAGACACGTTGCCTCCCTCATGGTCACCGTGTAGAGCAAGATATAAACGAAGTAGATCCTGGAAACCCTCGTTCTCCTTGCCAGACTTGCCCAGCATGGCAGCGAAGTTGTATGACCAATCCTGGTCAAGGTCGACCTCGTTGGGAAGGGCACCTCCACCGCGGTAGGCATTCTGGTAGATCTTCGCAGCAATGGTAGGCAGCTTGGCGAGCAGGCTGATGGAGTCATCGAAAGTAGGCTCCCAGTAGTCGGCCTTGTTGATGCCCTTCTCGTAGGCTTTCGCAAACTTGGACTCGTAGTTGAGTGCGGAGACGGCGCAGGCAAACTGGGTCATTGGATGCAGGTCTTTCGGGAAGTCGTCCAGCATCTTAGCGACGAATTTGGGAATCTGCGCCTTCTCTGCCAACTCGCGCGACAATACTCGCGTCTGCGCGACGGAGGGAACTTCTCCTGTAAGCAGCAACCAGAACATGGCCTCGGGTAGCATCTCGGTGCCAGATGTGCCCTTGGGCAGTACTTTTTGGCAGTCTTTAATGGTCTTGCCATGGAATCGAATACCCTCGTTTGCGTCGAGGACTGAACCCTCCCAAACCATCGCCTTGAGACCTCTGCGAGCCTGTTAGTCCGCATTACAAAACCAGCTTCCATGCACATACCTCATGCCTCCAAGGGCATTCTCAACCTTGACATCGCCAAGCTTCTTGTCGGCCTGTGCCTTGACTTTCTTTAACAACTCTCGCTTCGCAGGGAGAACCTTCTCAAAGGTCTCTTTAAGTGTTGGCTCGGAGGACGAGGAGTAGCTGCATGCTTGCACTGCGGTTCATGTGTTAGTTTCTTGAACCTTTGAGCTATAGATTCAATTGCATACCTGACGCAAGAGGACGGGCAGCTGAGGACTATCGTAAACTTGTTTCAGCTAAAATGCATATAATTGGTGTTGTGGAAGCTTACCTTTGCGGCTCGGAGAGCTCTCGCAGCAGTTCGTGCGCTCAGGGCCATAGCTCGGACTTGTGAGGGGAAAGCTGGGGTAGCGTTTGTGGGGAACACAGCAGCAGTCTTTCGAAACGGAACTGCGAAGATGACCGAATGTCGATAACTGAGGATGCAAGACCAGAGCAGAGGAGAACAGACAAAAAGAAAAGAACGGTAACGCTCGGCTATTCAAATTCCCAGGGCACAGAGATACGTCCACTGAAGCGCACGACGTCAACGTACCGAGGGGCGGCATTCTTGCGGGCGGCTTAGTGGTCCGGGCTACCCTCGGCTTCTCGGTTTGGAGGAGGAGGAGGAGCTACCCCAAGAAGCTCGATGCATGAGCTCTCCACGCCCTGAAGCTGCAAAGGACATCTGTTCCGCGCACGGCAAACAGCACTAGGCAAAACGGTGAAGACTGTGTTGGTGGCAAATATCGATGCCAGAATTTACATCCGAGTCATAGTGCGATATCTCCGGCTGAACCTGCTCACCACACCAGCCCTAGCAAGAGTCTCCCACGACACCAAAAAGTTGAACTCTGCAGGCTAGAGCTCTTCTTCTCAGACCTCGATCGCAATGCTGCGCACAGTATCACGCTCCGTCGCGCGCCAGAGCCGAACGCTAAGAACCTCACACCGAGCACCGCAGCTCCTCCGCCCGCTCTCCACCACCGCCTGTCGCATGTCGAGCTCGACGCTCAAGCCAGTAGATCCCCCCGTATCGGCGGCGCTTCCAGGCGACTCGTTCCAGCTGCTCCCCGAGGCATCCAAGGCAGGCCAGGCTGAAGATGCCCTTTTCGAAGAACAGGTGCAGGCCGTGAGGGACTGGTGGGCGTCGCCGCGCTACAAAGGCATCAAAAGGCCATATTCAGCGGAGGATGTTGTGAGCAAGCGCGGTGCACTGCAGCAGTCGTACCCTAGCTCGTTGATGGCACGTAAGCTCTTCAACCTGCTAGAGGAGCGCGCAGCCAAGGGCGAGCCCGTACATACGAGTGCGTCCAATCCAACTTCTATGCATGACACAATGACTGATGCTTGCTTCCATCGCAGTGGGTGCCATTGATCCCGTACAAATGTCCCAACAAGCGCCGAACCAGGAAGTACTGTACATCTCTGGATGGGCATGTTCATCCGTCCTGACAACCACGAACGAGGTGTCCGCCGACTTTGGTGATTACCCTTACAACACTGTTCCCAACCAGGTGCAGCGATTGTTCAAGGCACAGCAGCTCCATGATCGCAAAAACTGGGACAACAGGCGCAAGATGAGCCCGGAGGAACGCGCAAAGACACCATATCTGGACTACATGCGCCCCATCATTGCTGATGGCGATACTGGGTTAGTGAGGCTCAAGGACAGGCCATGTGCGAGGTACTGACACTAGAACAGTCACGGTGGTCTATCGGCCGTTATCAAGCTAGCGAAGCTCTTCGCAGAGAACGGTGCTGCCGGCGTACACTTTGAGGACCAGCTTCACGGTGGCAAGAAGTGCGGACATCTGGCAGGAAAGGTTTTAGTACCCGTCGGCGACCATATCAACCGTCTTGTAGCTGCACGCTTCCAATGGGACACCATGGGTTGCGAGAACCTTGTCATCGCCCGGACTGACTCAGAAAGTGGCAAGCTTCTATCGAGCGCTGTCGATGTCCGCGATCACGAGTTCATCAAGGGTGTCACAGAGGAGACTGAACCTCTGGCTGAGACGCTGCAAAACATGGAGGCTGCTGGTGCTCCAGGTAAGGAAATCGATGCATTCGAAGCCGCCTGGGTGAAGAAGCACAAACTTGTTACTTTCGACGAGGCTGTCGCACAACATCTCGAGAAGGAAGGCGCCTCGCAGTCCGTCATTGACGCATACCTTGATGAGACCAAGCAAAATCCCAACCTGTCCCTTCTCAAGCGCCGCGAACTCGCTGCGAAGCACACCGAGACTCCTGTGTACTTCAACTGGGACATTCCACGCACGCGAGAAGGCTTCTACCACTACAAGGCTGGCATGGCTGCTGCGACTAAGCGAGGCAAAGAGTTCGCGCCCTACGCTGATCTCTTATGGGTCGAGACTGGTGACCCAAGCGTCGAGAAGGCCGCAGGGTTTGCAGCTGAGATCAGGGAACAATATCCTGGCAAGAAATTCGTATACAACCTGTCACCTAGTTTCAACTGGATGGGTCAAGGGTTCTCCGAAGAGGCGCTGAAGAGCTTTGTTTGGGATTTGGCCAAGCATGGGTGAGTCCTTCCTTCTGATCTGTTCATAAGGAGGCTTCTAACAAGACACTAGGTTCGTGTTCCAGCTCATCTCACTTGCTGGTATTCACTCTACCGCAACAATCACGTGCGAGCTTTCGCGTGCCTTCAAAAACGAAGGTATGCTAGCATATGTCAAGCTGGTCCAGTCTCGAGAGAAGGAGCTCGGCTGCGACGTTCTGACACATCAGAAATGGAGTGGTGCCGGCTACATTGACGGCATCCTGGGTGCAATTCAAAGCGGCAGCTCAGGCAGCAAAAGCATGGGTGAAGGAAACACAGAAACAGGTATGTCCAGTCCAGCAGTCAAGATCAACGTTTTTTGAGCTAACAACCTCAAGGCTTCTAAGTGTAAACAATACTACATATACCATCTTATTCAAACCACTGCCACGCACCCAAGACTACTCTAGACTACTTTCGCAAACGTGCAGCCAGCTGAAGACCCGGATGCTGCTCGCCAAATTGAGCCAATAGCAACCATGCAAGATGATCAGCTGAGACTGCTACTTCAACTCCTTGCTGGCGCCTCATGAACTCAGCCTGACCACTAAAATCCATGTGATGAAACCCGCCATAACTATGAGTACAGACTTTGTAGCCTTACCGCCGTTTGCGTACAATTCGCTCGCAGCGCGCGAGATACGTATACTCATTCCGGACGCCTCCGATCTTGAGAATGGGTTGAGTTGGTTACTCAAAACTGTCAATCTTGATGATCACAACCTTCACTTCCATGCGCTATCGTATGCATGGGGCCCTCAATCTGAGACTTTCCCCGTTGCTTGCAACGGACGACTACTTCAGATACATCATAACCTCTACAATGCTCTACCATATCTGGCACGTCGTTATGAGGCGTCTGAGGCTAGGCCCTATTGGATCGATGCTATTTGCATCAATCAAGCAGACCATAAGGAGAAGGTGTCTCAGATCAGACTCATGAATGTCGTCTACCGGCAGGCTGACAAAGTGTGTGTTTGGCTTGGCCTTGCACTGAGACCAGAATGGCAAGATCGGATACCACGCGCTATTGAACTGTTTCCGCTGCTCGGTAAAGAGCAAGCACGATATCGACACTCCACTTCTCGTCACAAGTTCGCAGTTGCCCGCGAACTCAGTCATCTTGGGCGGGATGGTTGGGAAGCAATTTTCCATCTCACGAGGAATTCTTACTTTAGAAGAACTTGGATGATGCAGGAAGTAGCACTGGCCAAGGAGGTTGTGTTTCTATGCGGCGACCACGAGATAGATGCCCAACTTCTCGAAAAAGCTACAGTCGACAGCTGGAATATCAGGGACTGGGCTATATATGACTTAACCAATGGAGAGTCGATGCGAGTCCAAGCGGCATCACACGATGACACTGTCGTCTTCAATATCAGATACATCGTGCAGGCTGAGTCCAATCGCAGCACGAGCGGCAGCAACCACCAGACTATACGCATAGCGAATCTTATGGACAACCAAACCTGCTTCGCACCACAGGACCGAGTACTTGGGATACTAGGTATGGTACAGGAAGAGTTCGGGGATGCGACCGAGGAGTTGCACTCTTATACCTCCATTGCAGATCTTTACACGCGGTTCAGCACGTTGATGTTCACTGGTTCTGGGCCGGCCGTGACAGACTTATACTGGTGGTACTACCTGAGCATGGCTTTCAATCTCAAAAGAATTGATAGGTTACCCTCCTGGGTACCTGATCTACACCAGAACGATACCAAAGCCAAACGTCAGCCTTTTGAATCGATCTTGGCTATTCCTAAGAACGACAACTCCCCTCGCCAATCAAGCTCCCGACCCTGCGTAGCTTCCAAAGGGCCACGACCAGATGAAATTGTATTGCGTGGCAAACTGCTGGATACAGTTGTCCTGATCTACCCTGAAGTCCCTCATTTCCCTGATGACTCTGAACTAGGCTACGGCGACGGCATGACCTGGTTGACTGTTCTTGCTGAGCTCATCAGGTGGGAGCGTAAGGTTGCAGACGCGGTATTCCACAGTCCGGCAACTAAGTTTGTATCCGACCACCAACATATAACGGAGGACGCTTACTGGCGGACCCTGCTAGCAGATATGACTAAAGAAGTCTATTCGAACAGGCAATTGACGCGCGAGATATGGCTACAGTTCCGCGAACTGGGCCAACGCCTACTCGTCCTCATCCCGCGACTCGAAGATTTAAAACGGTATGTCCCCACTCCACTTCAACCACCTATCTTAACCCAGTCACCCCAATAGTGCCACCGGCAAAGACCCCTGGACCCTCCCTAACTGGACCGACAACGAACAAGATCTTGCCACCATGGCTGCATTCCGCATGATAGAGAACCCAGTGTGTAACTTTGTCGCCGCGCTGTGCTTCACAAGAGACCACCAGCTCTTCAACACCGAGGACGGGCGGTTTGGATTCACCTGCACGGGTGTGCAAGAAGGCGACGTGGTGTGTGTCTTTAACCACTCTCCAACACCTCATGTGCTTAGGAGGGTGGAGGATCGGGATGGGGAGAGAAGGTACAGGTTTGTGGGGGATGCGTATGTGCATGGGTTGATGCATGAGGAGGCTGATGGGATGGAGGTTGAGGAGCTGGATATAGTACTTGTTTGATAGCGGCTGACATTTGGGTCAAGTCGGATTGCGTTCTTCACGAGATTCGAGATGTTTCCTATTAATCAGGCGTGTTACTCGAGCTCTAGAACGTCGCCTACACAAACACAAACTCCCGCTCCTCAATAACCATCTCATCAGCCTGTCCATACATCAAGCCATGTACATATGCATCAGCAACAAACCTATACATCTGCCCGCTATCACAATCTTCTACTCTCTGTATCACATGTGGCGTATGCGACCCATCAAGCACACACACTAAATCACCACACTGCACCCCGTCTCCCGTGAAGCCGAACCTGCCCCCTGTCGTACTGAACAAGCGTCGTCCCCTGAGAGCCAGCAGCTGGGTTGTAAAAGCCTTGAAGGGATCTCCACTCCTCAGTCTCGGGAAACTCAAAGCGTCGAGTTCAGAGGGAGAGAATAAGGCGTCGGCGGGTGTGTTTGGGTCAAGTTCACCTGTCCTATCTAATCTATGTAGTTGTCAGCTTTTTGGGAAATGGTGTGTGAGCGTAGTGATTGCAGCCGTAAACTTCTCGTCTCTAGACACGTAATCTCAAAGGGTTTGCGAGTCAACTTACCTCAAGCATTCGAGATACTTTTCATACACACTCGCTTGTTGACGGATCACAGTGCGGAACTCAATCCATGTCTCGTAGGTGAGTTCGACACCGTCGTCTGGGCAAGAAAGGACGTCTGCGACAAGTGTTCGCCAGTACGTATCAGCCGTCACACGCCAACCGTCTGTGGCCCCGATTTCACCTTCGGCAGGCAACAGCACTGCGCTGGCAAGCTTGCGCTCCCACTCAACCAACGCTATGTATACCTTCATTTCGGTCTCTTCATCATCTTCAACTGAGAACTTGGGAATACTTGGATGTACTACAGCGATTCTGTCGATTAGCTTGCCTTGCAGTATTATTTCATGGGTGTGTGGGCCTAAATCGAACTTGGTGGGACGCCGGCTGGCTTGATATCGGTTGTGTTCCTCTCGTTGGAAGATCCTAATATTCCTAAGCACGTGATCGTTTGAGTCTGTTTGAGAGTGCAGATCCGGAACCCATGACGGCAGTCCTTGTCTTCTGTTCAAGCTGAAAGATAGATTGAGATATATCCACCAATGGACATCCTTTCGAGACTTCGACAAGATGTATCTGCTGAACTCAGTGTACAGATCGGGTATTGCGGTGCTGTAATCAAAGCTGAAGTCGACAATGTCCATCTCTTTCAGTAATCCTAGTATACCAAAGACGTGGTCGTGCGGTGCAAAACAATCGAGATTATGCGTCGTATAAAGAACTAGACGAAGTGGCTTCCAGCTGGCGGTGTCCTTTTCAAGCAGACTTTGATGATGGAAGGCTGTTCGCACGCCATGAACAGCATAGTAGAATATCGAACCATGGTCAATACGCACTCGTTTGTCATGTGCATCGTACCAATACCATCGATGGAAGCTTTCGTATTCCAGTGCATTGCTGAGCATTTCATAGTCGATCTCATACTCACCACACAAGAATGCTATATCCTGTGCGAGAGCTGCCTCCTGAGCCACCCATAGGCGCGAGAACCATGGGTTACGAAAGAGATGGGAGAGGGCGCTCCAATGCGTGAGACTGAGCTCACGTAGTTCCACTGGCCGTTCTGGCTGCAAGTGTTCAGGAAATTGCAGCACCTGCTTGTTGTATTGGGTGATGATGGGCGGGAGGGACACGATTTGCGCCACGTGTGACTGCTCTTCGGCAAGACCGAGCCAGACCCATACCTTTCTTGCTCGCCGATAGATTTGGTTCATCAGATTGATCTGGATAAACTTTTCTTTGTCGTCCGCCTGGTTTATGGATACTGCATCAATCCATATTGGCTGGGTAGTCACTCGGCCGTGCCGTGTTCGCCGTGCGAGGTATGGTAGGGCAGAGTGGAGATTCTGGTGGACGTGAAGCTGGTGTCTATTGCAGCTGACGGGGAACGCATCGGCCTGCGGACCCCATGTGTAGGACAGAGCATCAAAGTCGAGTTCAGAGTTGAGGCTGACAGTTTCAAGGGTCCAGTAGAGGCCGTTGTTTGTGTGAGACGTATTGGGGATGAGGAGGCGTATCTCACCAGCCACGAGAGTGTCATAAACAAATCGGGGTAAGTCAGCAGGGTCTGGGTTCATAGTTGTTGTACTGAAGGATATCGTGGGGTTTCAGATCATTGTCGGATTTCATAAGGACAAGGAGAAGACAGCTCGTCGTGGGGCTGAGTCCTGGAGGCTGCAGGCTGCATCGTGACTTCCGAAATGGTTACTTGGCTGGGGTGTTGTCATGTTGAACCAGTCAGATGCGCGAAATACCGGCCTTCATCTATTGTAACTATAATGGCCATGCACTCTGGTGTAAACTGTTAGCTGCATTCATCTCGCAGACGTGCTTCAATTCGGCTCTCAAAACAGGTTCATTCCCTCTTCTACAGTGTACATGCGCACAAGCCCCCACGTGGTCCCTGATATGGGTTGATTGACTCTGCGACGATAGCGGCCAACCACAAAGGTGCGTCTTGTTTCTCTTATGAATTCTTCGCAACACCAACTGTCGCAGGCGTTTTGTTGCGTCGAGCGAGCCAGGCCGGTGTTGGGCGAGCACCCCAGACGCGACCATGGGGGAATGAGAACGTGCTTGCCGTCATCGCCACCGCGAGTAGAATCCGGTCACTGAGATTTACCGGGGGTTAACGGCGGGTAACGCAGCCCTACTGGTCCCTTGCACCAGGACCCAAGCGGTGTAGCGGGACTGAAAAATATCCAACGAACCTTGCCCGTGCGCGGATAAGGGAATTAATAAAGCCCAACTCTTCGTCAAGGCTGCCCCTCCACGCACTTTTCTCAGGGCCTCCGGATTTTCTTGCCCTTTGTTTTTGTACTTGTATAGACTCTCCACTCTTTGTTCGGAGCGTCTCACGAGCACGATACCCACGGTTCTTTCGTTTTTTGTGCATATCCGCTTGCTTACGCTCCAGCCGCGGAAATTCGGGGTATCGATAAGCAGCCCCTCCACGAAAGAAAGAAATCCCTCGCGACAGAAAACAGCACTCGTCGCAGACACAAACCCACACAGCGGGATATGCCACACTCGGAATCGCCTACCATGGCCCCCGCTATCGTCGTCGACAAGGCCGGCGCTGCCCCTGCGCCCTCGCAGGACGACGTCCAGGCGTTCCTGAGCAGCATCGTCACGGCCAAGACATCGCACGCCTCGGTCGAAGCTGCCTACGCCCTCACAACCCTTCTCCAGAACTCGGTGGGCTTCCGTGGCCTCAAGGGCTATGGCATCCTCGATTCGCTCAAGAAGTCGGCCAGCAACAAGAAGGACGCCGTCCAGCGCGAGGGCGCCATGAACGGCGTAGGTGCGCTGTTCGAGCGCTTCCCCCGCACCCAAAAGCTGAGTGAGGTCGTCTTCATGCTCCAGGACGAGGCGCTGCTTCCCCTGACCATCGACCTGCTCTCCGACAAGGCTGCGCCCGTCAGGGAGTCGGCCAAGTATGCGCTCGACTCGCTGTTCGACAACCTCAGCGCCGAGGCCAAGATCTTCGGTCTCCTGCCCATCCTCATGAAGTACCTCCAGAAGAAGTCTGGCAAGTGGCAGGGCGCTGTCGGTGCCCTTGAGCTGATCGGCCGCATGGCCGACAAGGCCAAGATGGGCATGGAGAGCCTGGAGATTGAGAAGGAGAAGGACGTTCTCCGCGAAGCCATGGGCAAGAAGCTCGAGGGCATCATTCCTATCGTCGAGGGCAGCATGCACGACCTCAAGACTGAGGTATGTACTATCTCTAACCCACCAGAAATGCACTCGCTAACGCACATTTGCAGGTCGCCAAGCAGGCCGTCAAGACAATGAACAGCCTCACCACGCTTCTCCAGAACGACGACATCGCTCCCCGGATACCCCTCCTTGTCAAGGCCATTGAGGACCCCTCCACACAAAGTCAGCAGAAGGCGATCCACGCTCTGTCGCAGACCACCTTCGTTGCTATTGTCACATCTCCCGTTCTTGCCATGGTCACTCCTCTGCTCGAGCGCTCGCTGAACAACCCCAACACAACCCAGGAAGTCACTCGCCAGACCGTTGTCGTCGTCGAGAACTTGACCAAGCTGGTCCACGACCCTATCGAGGCTCGTGCTTTCTTGCCCAAGCTGAGGCCTGGTGTCAAGGCTGTTGTCGACCGCGCTTCTCTGCCTGAGGTTCGTGAGATTGGTGGCCGCGCCTTGGCTGTCATTGATGACGCTATGGCCGATAAGGACGGAAACGTCGAGCACGGTGCTCTTGCCCGTGTCTCGCCTGCCGATGTTACAAAGGTTCTGGACAAGGAGATCAGCAACGCTGGTGGCCTGCAGAACTTCCCTGGTGACGCCGAGCTCTGGGCCATCGCAAAGAACTACATCGCAGAGATGATTGCTGAGGACATCTACGAGCGTGAGATCAAGCGCATTTCGTCGCTCGTTGCTCCCTACCTGCAGCCGCTGATGAACCCCGGCGATGCCGACAAGGTCTCAGAGGCTGTCTCTCAATTCTACATCGACGAGGACCACCGCAAGTTCGGTCAGCCCGTTGTTGAGGAGGACGGCGAGACAGAGATCGTCAACGCTACCTTCTCCCTGGGATATGGTGGTATGTTGCTGCTTTCGCACACCAACCTTCGCCTGCTCAAGGGTCACCGCTACGGTCTTTGCGGTCGCAACGGTGCTGGAAAGTCTACACTCATGCGCAGTATCGCCAACGGCAAGCTTGAGGGTTTCCCTCCCCAGGACGAGGTCAAGACCTGCTTCGTCGAGCACAACCAGGGTGAAGATGCCGAGATCACCATTCTCCAGTACATTGTCAACGACCCCAGGTTCAAGGACGAGACCAAGGAGCGTATTGTCGAGGTTTTGGAGGAGGTCGGTTTCACTTCTGGCCCTGAGGGCAGGCAGTCCAACAAGGTTGGCTCTCTTTCCGGAGGTTGGAAGATGAAGCTCGCTTTGGCGCGTGCCATGCTTATGCGTGCCGACGTTCTGCTGCTCGATGAGCCTACCAACCACTTGGACGTTGCCAATGTTGCTTGGCTGCAGGAGTACCTCAAGAGCCACACCGAGATCACCTCCCTCATCGTTTCTCACGACTCTGGTTTCCTCGACGCCGTCTGCACAGACATCTACCACTACGAGCAGAAGAAGCTGGTCTGCTACAAGGGTAACCTCGCCGATTTCGTCAGGCAAAAGCCCGAGGGCAAGAGCTACTACACTCTCTCCGATTCTCTTGTGCAGTTCAAGTTCCCTCCCCCCGGTATTCTTACTGGTGTCAAGTCGAACACTCGCTCCATCCTGCGCATGACCAACTGTACCTTCACATACCCTGGCGCAGCTAAGCCGTCGCTCACGGATGCCTCTTGCAACTTGTCTCTTTCTTCCCGAGTTGCTATCATCGGTGCCAACGGTGCTGGTAAATCCACTCTCATCAAGATCCTGACTGCTGAGGTTGTTCCCCAGGAAGGAAAGGTTGAGAAGCATCCCAACTTGCGTATCGGATATATCAAGCAGCACGCTCTCGAGCACGTTGAGATGCACATGGAAAAGACACCCAACCAGTACCTCCAGTGGCGTTACGCCAACGGTGATGACCGTGAGGTGCTCATGAAGCAGACCCGTATCCTTACCGCGGCCGACAAGGCACAGATGGAGACACCTATCGACCTTGGCGATGGCAAGGGCCCTCGTAGGATCGAGGCACTCATCGGTCGTCAGAAGTACAAGAAGACCTTCCAGTATGAGGTCAAGTGGCTCCACATGCTGCCCAAGTTCAACACCATGATCTCGCGTGAGACGCTATTGGAGAAGGGTTTCCAGAAGTTGATCCAGGAGTTCGACGACCACGAGTCGTCTCGCGAGGGTCTCGGTTACCGCGTTCTCGAGCCCAAGGTCATCTCTAAGCACTTTGAGGACCTCGGCATGGACCCCGAGATCGCCAACCACAACGAGATTTCTGGTCTCTCTGGAGGTCAGAAGGTCAAGGTCGTGCTTGCTGGTGCTATGTGGAATAACCCCCATCTTCTCGTCCTCGACGAGCCTACCAACTTCTTAGACCGTGACTCTCTCGGTGGTCTTGCCGTCGCTATCCGCGACTACAAGGGTGGTGTTATCATGATTTCCCACAACGAAGAGTTCGTCGGTGCGCTTTGCCCCGAGCAGTGGCACGTCGCTGATGGTAGGGTCGCGCACAAGGGCCACCTTGCAGTCAACATGGACCGTTTCGAGGACTCGCGCCCCGGATCGTCGGTCGCTAGCAGCAACGTCAGCTCCGCCGCGCCCAGTTCCGCCGGCACCCCGGTCATGTCCGATGCCGAGGGCAACAAGGATGATATGAAGTTCAAGGCCAAGAAGAAGAAGAAGATGACCCGCCAGCAGCAGAAGGACCGTGAGGTCAGGCGGAGACTGAGATACATTGAGTGGCTCAACAGCCCCAAGGTATGTTACTCGGTCGTGTTTTCACAGTTCGTCACCATACTAACATGTTCCAGGGCACTCCCCAACCTCCTAATACCGACGACGAGGCCGAGTAGACAAGACGAGACTACATTGCTGGACCGATATGATATCTTAGACTTTTTAGCATTGTCTGGCGTTTCTAGAGGACAAATCCTGGGTTTTGCATTTTCTTCCATGCTCATAGACCATGACGACTCACGAGGTTGGCAACGTTCCTATTTAGCACTCAAAAGCATCCATTACATTTCAACTACCTTTTCATCCTGATGTCGTTGTCCGTGTGAGAAGAAACCTCAAGAGAATATGCTTTGCTCATTGATTCAAATTTCTACTCAAACTTACAGGTAATATTTCTTCTTTGCTGACAACCGAGGATAACCGCTACCTTCGTAGCTAGGTCGCCATTCTTCTAGTTGAGCCTTGCTCATCTTGAGGTCTCCAACATGCTCACCATCCTTAAGCTTAGGAGCACAAGGCGGTGTCAGTAGAGACTTCTCAGTCTGCTCGCCCAGCACGCTATCAGCACGACACATCTTCTTCTTCTTCTTCTTCTTCTCTTCCACCTCGACAACACCGATATACCCATCAACCAGCGGCACCATATCCTCCTTCAACGACGCAGCCGTGACCCGCAACTGCCAATCCGTCTCCCACAACTTGGCATACCATCCATCAAGTGTATTGCTAAACGGCCTTAAGCTCGACGCCGTGGGCTTCTCCACATCGTGAAACTCCACCAGCGTCGCCTCCGAGACATTCAACGGCCGATACACAGTCGGAAACTTGTACCGCCAGAAGTCATGCGTCCAATTCGCCTCGTCGATGAGAGGCGGATGCCATTCCCCCTGCTTCCGCAAGCTTGCTGCAAACGCCTTGCGCGACTGCAGCGGCGCCACGCCGAGGGCAAAGTCCTGGATCGTCGCTCCAAGAGACCACATGTCGCCTGCGGGACGCGCAGGTTGCGAATCGTGTCGTTCAGCAGGTGGCGGCGCATACTCTAACGTGCCCGCCCAATCGTCGTGTACACCCAATGGCGCCATGTAAGCTGTTGTGCGCGAGAAATCGCAGAGCTTAAACAGTGGCACGGTAGGGATGGTAGAATTGCCTTCCGGCCAGCCCGAAGGAGCAAAAACGAGGATATTAGCAGGCTTGACATCGCGGTGGATAAAGCCACAGGTGTTATGCAGAAAATCAAGCGCTAGTACCATGTCTTTGAATAGTTTCCACACCGTAGCTTCCGCGATCCCGTAGGGGTTTCCAAGGGACATCTTTTGCACGCGCCAGGCCACGCGGTATTCCATCAAGTTTCCGTAGTCAGCACAGACGGAGAGGATCGCAGGGCAGAAGGTATCGCCAAAAGCAGGGTGGAAGGCTAGCATGTGCGCGATGTTTTCGTGGATGCCATATTCGCTGAGATCTCGCAGAGCGCGAGCTTCGTTGCGGATACATTGGCTGGTCCAGAATTTGGTTGCGAGTGGGATTTTGACGGCGATGATGCGGCGTGTGGAGTTGTGATGGTAGCCGTGTACCATGCCGTCGGAGCCGGAGCCGAGTTCGTTGTGGAAGGTGAAGAGGTCGTCGAAGAGAGAGAGGTTGGAGAGGTATGCAATCAGAGTTTGTTCCTTGGTCAAAGTCTGTTCTTCCTTGGTCGTAGTCTGCTCTTCCTTGGTCGTAGTCTGTTCTTCCTTCGTCATAGCCTGCACGGTTGTACAATCCATTGTTGGATATGAAACCAGGATAGAACAAAGAGTAGGGAGTATGGGTTGTATGTGTTTGTTGTTTGGTCTGACTGGTAGGAGTGTCTAGCACGAGGTTTTTCTGGATACAGGTTCGACATTGTGGACTTGGTGTTGTTGGGCAACGGTTGGGATGTATGTATATACACTGTTTGTCAAGGTAGACGGATGGAGTGAACCTTTTTCATAATGAAAGAGAAGTAGGCTGTAGAAACATCTACATTGTGCTGGTGAGCGAGAACATGGAACACTGTCTCAGTATTTCGAGCACTTGTTCGTTTCTTCGTCATTGCCACTCACTCCAGATGTCTTGGTACGTCTCAGAAGAAGAATCGAATAATTTCCATAAGGGGCGATGGAGATCCATGCACCCACCCCTGTGATGGCATGTGAGAAGGTACGCGATACGTAACGAGAAGACAAAACGTACCATAATAGCGTCGTAAATCGCCATCAACGACCATAACCATAATTGCACACCCGCAAAAGGGTTGTACTTCCCATCTCCACCGAATGAATACTCGCTCTGGGAGTGAGAGATAGGGCGTGTTGCGAGAAAGATACGCTTCTCATCGGCGCGGTTGAAGGAACATTCGCACTGTGCGTAAAAGACCGGAGGGGTCTTGGCGTACGCATCGACCTGATAGACTGTGACTATCAAGGCAACGGCCAATGCGATAGCGATGGTACGCATCTTGCCTCTGGCCTGCACAGCGGTTGTAGACAATATATAGCTGGTTTCCCTCCCGAGTTGGGTGACTGTGGTAGTGTGCAGGAACAAAGAGAGCAGATTAGGCGGAGATGAAGGATTGAGGGAAGTGGGGAGTGGAAAAAGTAAATTGTGCGGAGGTGAAGTGGAGGTGAAGGGGAAAAGGAAGTGAGGAGAACATGCAGAGAAGAAGAAAGAGCTCTGCAAACACATAACAACAGTATCCCAACCCAACCACCTACTTCATCATCTAATCATAGCTCTACCCCTCCCCCTCAACACAACCAACACACCCACAATAACAGCAGGTCCACCATACACCACGCACGCCCCTACACCACCAGCACCAGCACTCTGTAGAAGCGAGAAGACGCTTCTTTTCTCGACATTACCAATTCTCGCTTGCCATTTAGCGGCGAGAGAATCTACTCGGTTTGTTGGATGAGCAAAAAACAGAGGTTGTTAGTGCATTGACAATGTAAGAGGGGAAAACACACCTTGTTTAACGCCGCTGGGTCGGAAGCCTAGCGTGTAGTTGCCTAGTGCGATGATGGAGCTGGTGGTGGTAGCTGCAATTCCAGTTGTTGTGAGAGGGTGCGTGTGGATGCGTGCTTTTAAGCGCGTGGTGAGGGATGTGAGGTATTTTGCTAGGCGTTGGTGTAGCATTGTTGAGGTTGTGAGAACTGGATGAGGAAGCTGCCCAAGTAAGGCTGAGGGTTGTTTGTGACGGCCATGCGCGTCTGAGGCACAGGCAGAATAAGCGCCCAATTAGCGCTGCTGGGCTGCAGCATTCAATACATTGACCGAATGCTTCCACTACTCACAAGCAGCAGAAACCACAGTACTCTTCTGTATCGCAAGAAGCCCACAGATGTTGGAACAAGTACATTCGTCATAATACACATGTACAACCGCGGTGCTCGAATTTGCCGCTGCTCTTTCGAGTCTTTCTGCTCCTTTCTCCTCTCCCTGCTTCTACACCTCTCCAAGTCTCCACTCACTCTATGCCGACCCAGAGTGCACCAGCTCGGTAACCTTTTGCTCGATAGACTTGTCGTCCAGCCCCTTCAGCGTGACCTTCTTCTCCTTTCCGTAGTCTGCAAGCACAGTGGTTAGTCCAAGTCGAGTGGATGGCGTTGCAGGTGCAGCGTGGGTGGGTGGTAGACGCACTGTATCTCGCGTAGAGGGTGGGCTCGATGCCGCTGGCCTCGCGAATGAGGATCGGGGTGTGCGGGTTGTGCTTCTTCATGGTGGGGTAGCTGCGCTGGAGGAAGTTCCTGTCGCACAATACATGCGTTAGCTCATCTCATCTCCTCTCTTCCCTCCCGACAATGCTCGAGTGCGGCGCAAGCATCGTCGAGGGAACGGCGGCGGCGGCGCATACCGTGTCGCAGCGCTGTGCTCGCTGGTCTGGCAGAACAAAAACCTCAGCTCCTTCAGGCCGGCATTGAACGCATACTTGGACGCCATGGTGGGTTGCGGAGACGGGTGCTGAGCGTCAGGTGGGTGCCAATTGGTGGTTGTGGTTGTGGTCCTTTGGTCGCATTTCCAAGATCCGACTGACGTTGGATGCCCTTCAAGCTCGACCACGCAGCCCATGCCTAATAGGGAAAAGAGCCAGTCGGAGCACCGCCCAGCGCGATCCGAAATCCTGAGCGCCTGAGCTTCCGGTGTCGCGACAAGTTGCACGCCCAAGTCTCTCTCCCGTTCCGTCGTCAACAACGCACGCCCGTCTGTCGACCGCGAAACCCACACACGCGCCAACTCCCTCCCCCCCCACTCGTCGCCCGACACAGCATCTCTCCCCACACAGCAGCCATGTCGTTCCGCCCCGGCTCTCGCATCTTCAGCGCCTTCCGCACAAACTTCCGCCAGTACTACGCCCGCCGCAATGCCTCGACAGCACCGGGCGCCGAGCAGAGCGGCTTCGCCAAGTTCTGGGCCAGCCCTGTTGGACCCAAGACCGTCCACTTCTGGTGCGTTGCTACCCTCTCTACCACTACAATTCCTCATCACCATGACGCCCAATTGCTAACTCTCACCTCCAGGGCCCCCGTAATGAAATGGGCCATGGTCGCCGCCGGAGCCTCCGACTTCAGCCGCCCCGCCGAGTCGCTGTCGCTGACGCAGAACTTCGCCCTCATGTGCACCGGCGCCATCTGGACTCGCTGGTGCTTTGTCATCAGGCCCAAGAACGTCGCTCTGGCTGGTGTCAACGCCCTCCTGTTCTGCGTCGGCGCTACACAGGTCGGCCGTATCTGGAACTACAACAACAGCCTCAAGACAACAGAGGGCATGGTCAAGGCCGAGGGAAAGGAGCTGGAGCAGGATCTCAAGGCCACCGCGGCCAAGGCGGAGAAGAAGCTGTCGTAGACGTGTGAATGAGATGAGGTGTGAAGGTTGGAGGTGTGAAGGTTGGCATTGAGGGTTTGAAGCGTATCGTGTCATGTTCGGATCGAGAGAAGAGCGAAGAATCTGAGCTATCTGCATGGACAGACAAGTGGATAGGGCGGCAGAGTGCAGTGTATAATTTACCTCGATACTCACAAGACAGAATCGATTGAACTTCTGACCAACTGTTGACTTGTCAAGGTTGGTCTAATACATCTAGTAGTGTATTGCACATTAGTGTCGATTATGAAGAGTTCGTCTTGCGCATTGAATGGCATTGACCATGCATTAGACTATTCAGTAATATCTAACTCTCTTCATGCGCCGTATGCCCATCATCCAGTCTCAGTCTCAGCCTCAGGCTCATCTCCATCAACCCCAGCCTCCACCTCCGGACTGCCCTCATCCTCACCCCCATTAAACGCAGCCAACTCCCCTGCATGCTCACTCTGCATGTGCCATCCACAATCCATCTCCGTCGAGAACGACTGTCCACAAAATATACAGACAGGATACTCCACAATCTCATCTGGGTGCACCTCCCTCTGGTGCTGCAGTCTGGTCTCAATAGACGAAAACGTCACAGAACAGAACGCGCAGCTCGGGAATAGCTCGTCATCGTCGTCTTCGTGGAGGCTGTCTGAGTCTAGTTGCTCTTCTTGCTCTCCGTCGTCTTCTTTGTCTCCAGCTGTAGCAACCGCATTCTTCTGGCTACTCTCTGCATCAGGATGCTACCCTAATACATGACCTCTGAGCAAATCATCGTTGACGAACGTCGCCGAGCATAACTGGCACATCAGAGACAGTTCACCCGCCTTCTCTTTTCCCTTGTACCCTGAGTGCCTGGCATGCTGGTGTATGTAGAGCAAGTGATGGCTCGCAAACGCCTCTGAACAGTACAAGCAGAACAAGATGACTCGCTGTTTGCGTTCCTCGTCTAACATCTCCCAAGCGCTTTTTCCCAATTCCTCGCGGTGCTCTTTCTCCACATGCCGTCGCGACGAGTATTCGCCCACAAGAGTTTCTGGGCAGAAACTGCACACAAAACGCCTCTCGTCCTGGGGATCATCACTCCCATCCGCCGCCAAACACTCAGGATGGTCCATTACAACATGTCGTCTGTTATCTTCGAACTTTTCAAACGTTTGTGAGCAAAAGCTGCAGTTCCAGGACAATTCTCTGGCATCCTCTTGGATTGAATTCACAGGTACTGTCGGGATCGTGGCAGTGATAGAGTCTTTCGAACTCTTTGGCATGTCGAGATGATCCGAGCTTGCGTCCTCAAGAAAAGAGAATGGCCGTTCTGGTTCTGTAGGCTCGTTTGACTGCTCTTCTTCTGAAAGCTGGTTTGACAAATCTTCTAGCAGCGGATCGTTGTCATCCTGTACGAAGCTGGTTGTCGTTAGGCTTGACTGGCTGGGGCCGGTTGGTGCGATCACCGCAGACTCATCAAGCTCGGTCGTTTTTTGCCCATTGTTCGGTGAATGTGCTTTGGAAGACTTCGGCGAAGACGGTTCGTAGGTTTCAGTTTTTAAATTCTATTTGAGCGGCTGCTTGCGGCTACCATCTGCAGCCTTCCCTTGGTCGCTACCGATAGTCTCGTATCCGCCGCTCCTGCTGAACATCTCCTGCGCAGCCTTGGCTGGTTTGAGCATGGCTTGCTTGCTCTTTGACCAACTCCTCTTGACCTTTTCCAGACCTGTCTTGATGCGCAGACTGCCCTTGATACTGTTCATCGTCTTCAGGGCGGCCGAAGTGGCGGTATTAGTCCTCGCCTGTATCGTCAAGTCACCCTGTACAAGCGGCTCACGGAGCTCCTCCACGGTATCTGGGCAATCATCAGTATACATAAATCGTTTGCAACGTTAGATCAAATGACCAATTGCACTATCCTTCCTTTTTTGAATAACCATTGAGGCACCACATAGCTGGCTCTTGCATTCGAGAAAATAGCGACCAGTCCGCTCGAGGTTCATCAAACGTTCTGGCGTCTTCTTATACTGCAGGTGGCACTTTGGACAAGTCCAAAATGGCAGATTGCCGTTATCTGCAAGGTCCACTATGTGCGAGTCGTCGAATGGGTCGTCTACCTGATCTGGAACTGTGGTGGTAGCTATAGGCTCAATTAATATACGTTCTCTCCCTCTATAGGGGAGCAGTATGTCTTACATCGGATTCTACGAGGCCCTCTGTTGTGGCTTGATGTCCCGGTTCGAATAGGTTGGCCTTCTCTGATGTTTGGAACGCTGCGAGAGGATCGTGGATAGTTGCTAGGCGCTGAGGTCATGTTTTGCAATGCCTGCCAGGCCTGTTCGCGGGCAGCGCTTGAGGGTAAGCGATTGCCGTACATATTGATGATAACGATCCGACTGTAACGAATATGTGTGATGTGATAATCCTGTAGCGATAGCAGGAGAAAGTGAGGTGTTGTGGAGTGTTGTGGACTGTCCAAGGGTGAGGACGCTGATGGAAGGTCGAAGCCAGCCATGGCGCCAGAGTGCTGTTGCCGTCCGTACAGAGGCGCGCAAGAGCACTGTGTCCAATGCGAGTACTGTCCAATTCCTATGCAACGTGCTCCCTGTCGCAAATCCTACTCTTGCCTTAGTCGCTATCTTAACCTTGAGCGCGGTTGCCCTACATTGAATCGCTCAGTTCGTGCAACAGCTCAACATGCTGCTACAACATTCTCCGCAACAATCTCCACAGCCACTGCAGCAGTCTCCACAGCCATCGCCGCATCCATCGAAACACGCAAGGACACCTGCCCAGCAGCCTGCGATACAGCTGGCGAAGATATCAACACCCCATGGTCCTGAACGATCGCAGCAGCGATTGATGCGCGCGCCTGCATCATCCATATCTTGCGACTGGGCCATCCCGTAGTCCTCAGGGTCAGACATAGGTGCGTAGTTCATTGTGACGTTTGCTGTTGGGTTGTTTGTCGTTGAAGCGAGAGTTCAGCAAGGTTCGAGACGATATTGATGTAGATGAAGTAAAATCGAGAGCGCAAGAGTTGAGAAAAGCACAGGTTTTCAAGCTTTACGTTAGCATGTCCAAATATAACTCTGGTAACAGACTGAAGCTAAGTGAGATGACCTTTGATGATGTTACAGGCGTCCAGCGCACGTCTGGTCGCATTTCCCTCGCTTACAGGATCTGCACCAATGAAAACATATCGTGTCTGGCACTGCCATGATTGAGCCACCACAAGACCCGTATTTGTTCCCTATGGTTCTACACCGGTACGCTTGGACATGCTTGTGATGTGGGGACCGAGGCTTGTGACACCACACCAAGCATTGCCTCTATTCTCATAAGATTGGGAATGAGTCAGCATTGATCGTTCGCCGCGTTTCATACTCCGAGAAAGTCATATATATATTTAATATTACCCACATAAACACCGCCACCATCTTACAGCTTAAGCCTCCTAATATCATAACTACCAGCCATGCACGAATCCACCTACCTCCAAAGCCCGTTCATTCTCATCACCGACCGCCTCGTTATCGTCCCAACTCCAATTGCACACCAATACCCAGCTTATGTCAAGCTCTATGGCAGTTTGCACGCCAGCGAAGCGTTCTGTCTGATGGCTTTCGGTCCCCACTTTCTCGCTCGTGAAGCGAGCGACGAAGAGACCAAGAACGTCATCATCACACGTGACTTGGAACGGTGTTGGAAGAGGAGGGGACTAGGCGACTTTGCAGTTGGGTTGCGTCTGAGATGCGACGGGTCGCCGGTGTGTCCAAGCAACGTTGGGAGAGAGCTAGAAGGCGAAGGAAACGTGCGCATTGTAGAGGCGGCCTTCGATCGTGGTTCCCTCTGCACGCTCGAGAGCCTGGATCTCTCAACATTGGAAACTGTAGAGTGGGTGGGCTATGCGGGTGTCCGAGATGCAACGACGACGTCGATGCCTGACCGGACGAAGGATGATGAACCACTACCGCAGTGGCAGGAGATGATCGAGCTGAGGTATGGTGTACATGGTGACTATTGGGGCAAAGGTATAGCTGGTGAGGCTGCGAGAGTTGTGATGCAATGGGCGGCCAGCGAGAGAGGAGTAAAACGTTTCATAGCGGAGACGGAGAAAACGAACGCAAGAAGCGGAAAAGTACTGGAAAAGATGGGGTTCAGACAGAGCAGGACAGATTATTGGAAGGAGCCTAGTGAGTTGGAATGGGAGAAAATTGTAGCGTCTTAGAGCCCCTTGAGGCATGTAAAACAAATGCACGAAGTCGTTGAAATAAACGTAAGGGGAAACTTCGCTTCATAGGCCGAGTATCGTGTATGTATGCATGTGCAAAGAAAAACAAGCAATGAATTGAACGCCCAACGCAAACAGACCAGAGAAAAACACCAGAGATGCCATGCATTGCTCCTGTGGAATGCTTCAGACCCTGATCACGATATTGACACCTAAGCCTCGTGCTTCACGAACGCAGCAGGCAAGACATGTTCTCTCAACACGTCCGATAACTGCATGAAGACCTTTGTCTGCGCACCAAGCTCTCGCGAAAAGTTGTAGGCTTGTCTCGCCACGCGCATCAATAACAACAACAGTTTTCGGGTCATCGATAGTTGCATCCTCTCCCACTTTGTCTTTCAAGTTCGTAGAAGATGAACAAGTTGGCAGCTTGTTCGCAGATACCGTGAAGGGCAACTTAAAGTTCGGATCAGCCAGTTCAGTGACTGGTACGAATTTGTATCTGTAAGATGCATGGAGAGGATGTGCTACAACAGATCTTGCCAAAACTGGTGATCGTGACTGTTCGCCATCCGACTCAATGAGGTGACTGCGCTGCGGCGCAATGTCCGCCGCTTCCGGAGGGTGCGATAGAAGAGGTTCAAAACCGTGGCTATTTCTACGAGACAGCTTGGTGCTAACGCTGCGCTTGGACGAAGTGTGTGATAACGTGCCGGCTTGTGAACGCTTCGTAGCGGAAGCTGACCCTGGAGCAAAGCAAGGCCAAGACGTAACAAACTGCACTTCATAAGTTAAAGTCAAAACGTAGTCTTGAGTATAGTCAGTTCTAAACGTGAGCGATGGCGTATGGATGTCGCTCTCCGTCGGTGGGCCCAAGTCTGCATCGCTGTCGATCAGATCAGAGTTTAGCGGCGTCAAATCCCATTGAAGAAAGTGCATTGACTGGTTCGATACAATCTCGAGGTCTTTCGGCATGACTAGATCTTTCGATCTAACAGGGGCATCGGCGGTGATTGGCAGGCTAGACGAATCTGCCGAGACCAAGTCCCTTTCGAGGGTCGTGCGCGATGAGGGTGGTAGCTGCTCACTATGTATTGAATGCCAGCCGTTAGACGCCAGATGTGGTAACTTGTCGACGTAGATCCAGCCCATGCATTCTTGTGCTCCATCGGTACAAGCCATAACACGACCGACGATGGATGCTTTACTCCACCAAGACTTTCCGTTGAACACGAAACCTCCGTACAGGTTCGCTGAGTCGCCAAGTGTAGACATGGCAAGTTGGTCGTTCTCCAGGAGAGTAGACATAAGAAAGTGCGAGATAGCTTCCCCAGGAAGGACCATGCCGGTAAGGAATGAGCGACTGAGCCATCCACCGATGTTGACTGTTGATGTCTTGCGACTATCATCCAACGACAAAAGTGTACCGGACAAGGGCATGCGCAACGATCGTGAATTGTTGCGCTTCACAGCTGGTTTTTGGATGCGGCCGAAGTAGTCATCCAGTTGATGGCTTGCAGAGCGAGGGGTCTGCAAGGGAGTTCCATATACACTGACGATGGAAGGAGTTGTTGGGTTGAAGGACCAACCGCTTGGAGAAGAAGGCTGCGTTGTATACCCGGGGTTCTGG
Organism: Neodidymelliopsis sp. IMI 364377; assembly: GCA_027946375.1. Taxonomy (NCBI): domain Eukaryota; kingdom Fungi; phylum Ascomycota; class Dothideomycetes; order Pleosporales; family Didymellaceae; genus Neodidymelliopsis; species Neodidymelliopsis sp. IMI 364377. The sequence continues at coordinate 59,164 of JAPEUT010000079.1, read as the reverse complement.
TCAGCTACTCCTAGTTTCTCGGCCAGTGACTTTACGATGGAGTCAATGTTTGGCCATTTGATCGATGTCGCAAAGTAAAGAAGCCCCGATAGCTGAAGAGACTGATGCTGCGGCAGAAGAATGATATCTGATCTAGGAAGCTCTTTCGGTGTGTTTCCGCCGAGAATCGAGAACAGCCCACGCGACTCCGGCACTGGTGTCAAAGCACCGTTGTCGTTGCCCTTTATGACTAGGACGTTGTCTAGGAATCTTCGTGCTAAGATCAAGTCCCAGTCCGTCTTCCTGTTTGTAAGACTGCGGAATGTCTCCATCTCCTGAGCGCTGACGCGTGTCCGGTCCTTGTTGTCGTCAACTTGTTTTGCTGTGATAGCGTCTAATCTGAGAAGAAGCTCACACGACAAGCTGATTTGAAGCAGCAATATGTCACGTTCCGTCCACAGAGGTTGTGCTTCTTGCTCGGCCACGGGTTCTGGGTCACTAAAGAGCAACTGACCGAGCCTGATCCTCCACTCCACCAGGCTGAAATCATGCCATATGCCTTTCAAGTTGAGAACTCGGAGAATAGCGAGTATCTGAACTTGTAAGCCTGTAGGGTCCTCATCTGATCCAGCGTAGCCAGGTGGTGTCAAGAATGTGCTAAAAAGATGTGCGTACAAGTCGCCAGGGCTCTGATTGTTGAGGATAGTGATGCGTTCTGGACTTTCCTGAAATGCTTCGTAAAGGTCTTGGAACTCAATCAGACGATCGTAGACTGCATCCATCTCTACGGCGCGGATGCCAATACGCTCAGGGTTGGTGTACATAAAGTCTCTGTTTCTGGTCTTTTGGATATATTCATCGCTATGCTCGTCATACTGGGGATCCGTGAGTAGATTGTCAGCTCGAGGTAAACCCAAAAAGTGACCAAATCCGATGCTGCCTGGCTCAACGCCATGTTCACTAAGCCAGCTGGGTACCTCAACAGCATCGACCTGGTACATCTCATATCTCCTTTGTGCGCCCGATAATGCCTGACCTGTGACAGGATCTTTGTGTGCTGTCGCAGCCATGAACGAGGGTTGGTTTGACTGTATTGAGTCGGTCGCATCGTTATGCGTGGCGTCGATATCCCCAGGATAGGACACTGTCGGCGCTGGTCGGCCATCAACAACTCCCAATCCAAACTTTGGAGCACCAGAGAAAAGAGCATCTACAATCTCGCCCGCTAGTATGCCACCGTCTTTCGGCTTTTCAGCAATCGACTGGGACGGGGTAGGCGTTTCCTTGGCCTGCTTTTCGGACTCAGGTAGTCCTAGGGAATCGACCGGGCTCTCTGATCGACCAAGGTCCATACTGCCAGCTTCCTCTCGCCGGTTCTCTCCTTGTGTCATTGTAACAGCAGACGGATTTTTTGCCTTGTCTTCGAGTGGTGATGTCTGCAGCGCGTTGCTAAGTTGGTTTGGTGGCTCGAGACTCGTTGGGTCAGCGTCACAAAGGTTTTGAGAAGGTTGCAATGAAAACGTTTCGTCTGGACTTGTGCTTTCCTACGAAGTAGATTGCCTTGTTAGCTAGTGTGTTCGAGCAGCGCTGTCTTAGACAGACAAAGAGGAAGGTGGCGGGCGTACGGGTGCCTCATGTGCCTCATCGTGTTGCCGTGGCTTGTGCTTTCTTGATCGGAAGAAATGCGAGATCCGTTCCCTCTTGCTTCTCTTCCTTTCCAGTTTGATGCCATCTCTTTCGTCGTTCAGCTGCCTGCTGAGTCGTCGCAACATGTCGACAAGCTGCGGTGGGGGCGGTGAGGCATATCGGCAGGCTGCCTCCGCAGTCTTAAAGGAGAGTCCTTGCAGTCAACAAATCTCCTTGATTTGCTAGGCGACATGATCCTACCACACGTCAATCAGGGCACACACCCTTGGACTCGAGTCCCTGATCGCTGGATCCCACATCGCCAATGACGTATCAGATGCTTGCCAGCACGCGCCTACCTGAAGCACACCAACAAATAGGTGCAGCACGCAGAAATGCAGTGCTCATAACGGACACTGGAATCACCAGCGATTCAGCTTTGCATAGAGCGACGCGTGTCCGCGGGATACACAACGCGACTGCACGCACAGCGCGGTCGTCATGGCGCTGTTTCCATCCGCCCATCGATAAACGATTTCCGTTCCGCCGCTGTGGATCGCCTTGGCGTCCTAATACTAATTTCTTCGAAACAGGAAAACTTCCAGACCCTGTTCTGCAACGGCTGCCCACATGCCATCTCATAGACCGACTTCTCACACGTTGTTCTCGCATCTCAGCATTCTTACGCAAAAATCCTAAAATCAGCTAACCAAATAGCTAGATTTGGCCGAAGCATGATTTTTGACCCATCGAAGCTCCCACATGATGATGCAAAGTTCGTGGATGGTCATGTTAACGAGCACATGACGAATCTACAATTCCTTAACCTGGCCATGTGAGACACTGCTGTCTCTGTCTTTGTGGTCGCAAAGACATGTTTTCCCCATGCTTTGTTCGTCCCAGACGTTTCTGCCGTCTTCTAGCCAACGTGGAAAACATCTTTGTGCATCTGTGCAATGTCACACGTCGTTTACCCGCACAATGCAAGCTGCTGGTTGAAAAGGAAGGTTTATTCCCTCTGAACATCAACCATACTATGTTTGAAACAGTGATTCTCTCATCAACAATTCTCCAAGCTTAACTGTGATGACAGCCCCCGAAAATCAGAAGGTAGTCCGCGCGGTTCTGCCATCTTCTCCACAAGCATCTCAGCCAGGCTTCTTCAGACGATGGGGTAAGCGAGCATTGATTACGCACTCCGTCACGTCTCCTGTCGTAGATCTGACATCAGAAAATACCCAACTTTGTAAACGGTGCGTAGAGCTGGGAATGCAGTCTCACTTCAACCAGAGGATGCTGAACTCCTGTGCCGCCGACCTCAAGGCTAAGGAGATTGAAGTGAAGGCTCTCAGTGACAAGGTCCAACGACTGCAAGGTCATTTGAAAATCGCGGACGAGAATTACATCAAGATGGGTGTCGGGCAGGGGCGCTTCGAGAACGAGCTTAAGCAGAAAGACGAACAAATTACACTGCATGCTAACACGAGTAACGAGCTCGCAGCCGAACTAACACGACAGCACAAGGAGCTCACGAAGCAGATAGAATCGATGGCCGTCAACCATCAGCAAGAGCTCGCATTTCTCAAAACTGAGGTCGAGGCCAAGGATCGCAAGCTCTTGTTATTGGAAGACGAGGTCTTGACGCAGAAGGCAATCAGGAGTCAAGCCGACACAGCTCACAACGAAGAGATTGCGCGCCGAGACAGCAGCTTGCATCGCCTAATGTTAAACAACGAAGATGAGGTTGCTAAGCGTGTTGATAAAGTTCAGCGTGAACTGGAGGAGCAGTATGGCAATCGAATTACTGAGCAACAGAACACTGTTACCGCGTTGAAGGCTGAGAACGCAAAGCTGTATGCTCAGCTGTCGACTGAAGATATCTTGGTCGGAGATGATGATGCCGATGAAGTAAGAAGAGGTTAGCAAGCCGGGTGACTCTTCTCTATCCGCTCTTGCACATGTGAAGAATTGAGATTTCATAGGAGAGGAGTCAGTCAACCGGACTAGTCAGTCTTGGATTTACATTGTAGTGGTAAATTTCATATGGAACTTTTCATTCCAGAGCGAGTAGATGACGAGAGGTAATAACACATGTGAATGTGATGAGATCTACGAGTTGAGTTGATCTATTTACGATGGTAAACAATTTAACATGAATCATGTAAGCGCGCGCTAGCGCAGCTGAGCCAGTCATGTTGAGATTTACCAAGAGTAAACACGAATCGACGCGTTGCGCGACTTCACCACAAGGTCATGGTATGTATCAAGTCAACAAGCACTCCGAGCATACTAACACAACCAGGCGTCAACTCGCGCAGGCGAAGATGGTGGAAAGAAGCGTAGAGGCAGGCCTCCTGGAAGTCGCAATAGTGTAGTCTCCAAGGGTCGAGTCGCAAAGCCCGTACCAGCTGTGAAGAAGAGCAGAAAGAACAAATCAGGGAAGAGATCGAGGCAAGAAGACGAAGAGGATGAGCTTTCTGTGCTCTCACCTACGACACAAGCGCACTCATCTCGGCCCCAAGAACGCAAAACCCACGCCGAAACAGATCAGCCCATCAAGACCCGTACGAAGGTACAGAAAACGTACGCACAGCTGGAGACCAAGACGAAGAGAATATCACAGGACGTAATTGAAACATGGCCACACTTGCCCCAGCAGGTCTTGGAACAGGTCGTTGCTGTGATCAAGGATGCAAAGAAGGACATCGCGAACACACAGCGAGACGAACGCAAGGTCATGGCCGCGCACAATACCTTGAACCCACTCGTGAAAAGGCTCGTACGCCAGCTTGCAGCCTCTAAGATACCGCCTCAGGCCAGAGATATTCACTTCAATGTTGACAAGCTCACAGAGCGCAATGGACAGGTCTTTCGAGACCTGACCACAGCCCGGCATTCGAAGCAACTACTTGCCGAACAGGTCAAGGTAGTCAAGCACCTTTTGTACAAGGACGAACGGAGTTTGGACCAGCTCAAGAAAGATGCGAAGGAGTGGAAGGTAGAGTGGAAGCGCCAGCGAGGACATGGACGGGTATGCCAATGATTTAGCATTGTGTAGCTTCATGTTAACTAGCAACAGATTCATCCACTCCTACAAAGTGTCGGTGATACCGATATCGACGGCGACAGTCCAGAAGATGTCCATTCGAGGTCGTCAGCTGCCCCAGATACCTCTTCGCTCGATGCGCCCGACGCCGAGCTTGCGCCCATCCTCGAACAGCTCCGACGCAGTCTCGAGAATATGCAAGGGAACCATACACAGGTCGAGGACGTTGATAGAGCGATGGTAGATGCGCAAACGGCACTCGACGACGTGCTCTTCAGACACGCCAGTGCACATTACGCCGCACTGTGAGCTATTGGCATGCAAGTCCAGCCCAAATATGGGATAGTCAGGGCGTTTTGATAGGTGTACACGGGTATGCATACTGGCCATGTGTGCGCAGCAATGCAGTGAGCATGAGACTCGGTCTTTTTACAGGGTTATAACGGGGCGTCTGTGGAATTGGCGCGTCTGTTCAATATTCCAAAGCGAGCTCTGTACGACAGGGACGATCCGCAGCCACCATGTGGCTCCACAAGGAATCAGGCTACATTGTGCTCCAGAGTCCAAAGTACCTAGAACCTTGCCACCTTGGCATCGAATTTAGCAGCGAAAGCTACCGACGCCATGGTCATTGGCAAGTATGCATGCATATGAAGTGCAGGTATAGACATCACTTAGCTGTAGTGCATTATTGGTACGAACGTGATAGGATCCACTGTTTACTGTTTGACATCAGTCATGCTCCCGCAGGACGCTGCGGCTCTGCGGTGGCACTTCTGCGAACTCAGCGTTGCCCAGCCCGCCGTTGTTGTCGCGAGACGTTCTTAAAGTTGTCAAGAACTTTGGGCCACGGACGGACGCAGGCCCCAACCCCGCTGCTAAGGCACGTGTTCCGGTTTCTCCCCGAACGTCGGCTAACCACGCGACATGAACATTCACTGATCGACGCCCATATACCAACTTAGCTTCCATCTACTACATAGGCTGCAGTGTCACCCAGGAACGTGCTCCACTTGCCAGCTTGCCTTGCTTCTTTTGGTGTTCGCACGCGTAACAGACCCATCTGTACCACACCCAAGCGCCCAGCCTTCAGCTCTGAAACCCGCCCACACCACTACGGTTGATGCCGGAGGCTGCGCGAAGATCCAATGGAGCAGCCTCGCCTAATATGACGATTGCCAAAGAAGCAGACCAGGGGAAGGACGCCTCCACATCAAGTGTAGCGAAGAGTAGATCACCGTCCAAGGACAAATCCTCATCTGCACCCGGTTCCGATGCGCCGGCGCGGACCTCGAAAAAGCGAAGAAAGGTCAACCATGGTAAGAACTCCATGCTGTGGCCTTGTCATGCGTTCGACAGTCTTGCTAACGTTTTCACTTCCAATCAGCATGCATATATTGCAGACGTTCGGTAAGCCGCAGCCGTCCTCCTAGCAACTCAAACGTGGCGCTCTGTTGCATCACATCTTGCATCTGCTAACTTTACAACAATCAGCATATGACTTGCGACCTTGTGAGTGGATCTAGCGCTTTGCTCCTTCCTCCGACACTAACCCGCGCTGTTCGTAGGAACGGCCATGTACAAGATGTGTCAAGCGAAACATCGGGCATCTATGTCACGATGAACCTCGTGAGGGCATCAAGAAAGCCAAATCAGAGCCCGAGAATGGCAATGCTCAGAGCGAAGCCCCTAAGAGTGGAGCACCAACCTCTGATGCCGCCCTGAAGGCCCTGCCACAGCAAATCAGTGCTCCCGACGCAGGGCTGAACCTGGCGCCACCTCACCTGCCTCCTAATAGAACTGCCAGCACATCCTCGATCACACAGGCTGACCCCGTATCTGCGCCACAGCTACCTGCTCTGACGTCTGGTAACCAGTCCTGTAAGTTACACATGTTTCCAGCTCTCCATACCGGATCTTTTGCTGAGAATTCGCAAAGTTTTGAACTACGATGATCTTCTGTCTTCTTCCCAAAACAACTTTCAGGACATGCATCATTTCCACCCCTCCTACATGTTCAACACATCAGAAGTCAGTAACGAATACAACTTATTCAACGACTTCTTAAACAACAACCTCATGGATGACGGCTCTTTCTACGGAGGCGGCGACCTCCACTCACTGTTTTCCGATGCATCTCTAATGAATCCCATGGGAACGATGACCAACAATACTACATTTGACCCTAATGCTTCGAGGAACACCCAGTTACTCCCACCACCTGCTCAGACTGCTGCCAGCAAATCCATTCCGCGACCGTCAAACAGCGTAGTCACTGACAGGGCGCGAGAGAAGTATCTTATGGCAGCTGCTGACCCTGCTGGTAACGACAGCCCTGAAGAGCGTATGAACAAGCTTCTTAAGGCCAAAATGGACGCCGGTCTTCTGAAGCCTTTCAATTATGTCAAAGGCTATGCGAGGCTAAATCAATACATGGAACAAAACCTGCAGCAGATCTCGCGCGTGCGGATACTGAGACAGCTTGACAGATTCAGACCTAAATTCAGGGAGCGGGTACAAAAACTGAACGATATGGAGCTGGTTCGCGTTGAAATGTGGTTCGATAAGAGCTTGATGGAGTACGATCGTGTCTTTGCTAGTATGGCTATACCTGCATGCTGTTGGCGCAGAACAGGCGAGATATATCGAGGGAACAAGGAGATGGCACGTCTCATCCATGCACCAATGTCGAAGTTGCGAGATGTAAGTTTTCTTGTTTCTATTGAGTCGCGTCCAGACATGTTAACCGTCGATGCAGGGCAACATCGCGCTACACGAGATCATTGCTGAGCCCTCTCTCGTCTCGTACTGGGAGAAGTTCGGCGCTATTGCGTTTGATCATACTCAGAAAGCTATCCTAACTAGCTGCTCCCTGAAAAATCCAGATCCAAACTCCAAAGATCCTGAGATTCGATGTTGCTTCTCTTTCACTGTGAAGCGAGACATGTGGAACATGTGAGCATTGTAAGCTTGTCTGGCAATGAGTATGCTAACGTTGTGTAGACCGGCGTTGATTGTGGGTAACTTTCTGCCGATAACAGAGCCAATTTCTGGGCCTCTGCCAACCTCTTGATTTCGGACAAGGCGGCGATGACTGTACAAATAATTCGAATGCTAGCTTGGAAGTCTTTGCATACCGAAGTGGTACGGAGAGTGTTATCTACACATCCGGCGTCCTTTCGACAGGCGTCACATGTGCTACCCTAGCGGACAGCTAGGCTTGTTCTTTCAATTTCTATTTTCAAATGAATCAAAGTACATTTCGCACATTTCCTATGTATTAATCATCGTCATTGTTGTTGTTGTCATTGTTGCTGCTGGCGTTGCGCGTTCGACGTGTCCAGCATTGTTAGTGCCTGCAGTGGCTCAGAGGAGGCAGGTACAACCCTTGCTACGCTACCTTGACACATCCCACCTCTTACTTTCACCTCTTTCTCTCACCCTTTCCTCTGCACGCTTACAGTATGGCTCCAGGACAGTCCTCAGTAAGATTCGAGCGCGACATGAAAGTGAAGGGTGTCCTCAGTGAGTAGCCACACTACGTCTGCGACTTCTTCAATTCTGAACATCGATAGCTTTTGCGTCCGATCTCGTCACTCGTCTCGACAAGCTACAAGAGTCAGCTTTGATCAACGATCTGCAAGCCCAAATACGTCATCTACCGCTTCAGCCCTCGTCAGCCGTTGAGGCGAAGCGCGATGAACTCGACAAGCTCGGCACTGAGCTCTGGAATCTATCCACACGTTTGCGGCGCAACAAGACAACCCGGGATGGAGAAACTAAGAACGATATAGCCCGCAATGGCACAGTCTGTCTCCTGCGAGCATACGCTTTCTTACTGCTAGACGCTGCTGGGAGTCAATTTATGAAAGGCCGAGAACATAAGCCTTGCATCCGACTGATGAAAGTTGCGTTGAAAGCTGCAAAAATCTGTATACTTGGAGAGGAATTGGTCACTGCCACCAAAGTACTCGAAAGAGCTGCAGCCTATGAAGAAGTTCTAGGGGGAGAGCGGAAAGATGGTCACGATGAAGCATGGAACATCTCACGGCGCCTGATTCCCGAGTATTATGCTATGCGGACTGTATTAGTAAGAGGCGGTTACTTCTCATGCTTGGTAACACACTGACAAGCCCGCACCAGGCTTTTCGCCAAGATCGTTTCGACATGGCAGAGCACATGTTCGCAAAGTGCGAGAATTTCACATTCAATCTTGCTCCAGAAACCGCGGAGAGTCTAGCAGACTTGTTCTTCGAGATTGGAAGACAGGTCTTGACAAAACGCAACTACGAGACCGCAGTCACTTGGTTAGAACGCGCGTTCAATATGTTGAGGAAACAAGATCTTGACATACTAGGTCCCGAGGCTGGTGAATTGAGGCTAAGCTTGATGCAGAGTCTTGGTGGGTGTTCTCTCGCTATCATGTTAAGCAACACTAATAGACGTTTAGTCCAGGCGCACATAGAGCTGAAGAAGCCGGAGGGAATCAAGAAAGCTTCTCATCTAGTTAGACTTATGGAGACTGATTATGGAGATAAAATGGTGGTGTCGCTGCTCAAGATAGAGCTGATTTTGGCTGCTGATTCCATTGATCACAACGAGTATCACGGTGGTAAGTTGGCATTTGGCCTCGTAAGATCAATACTAACCTACTAAGTGCTCAGCCGGATGATACGAACAATTGTCCTTAACGATACCAACTTCAAAACGATAATCCATCACATACACAAGTTGAAGGACCTCAAGTACGAAAGGTTGTATCCTCACTAAAAACGCGTGCTGAGTCGTGGTAGTAATGTGTACGCATGTAAGGCACTTGACGATCTGATGAGGATTCGCCTGAACAGAGAAGAAAATGGGTCGTGGATTGAGAAGGCCGCTATCACTCGTATATGGCTTAGCACTAGCGATGTCCACGCTGAGAATGCTCTCGAGCAGCTGCAACAGATGTTCGACATGATACTACATGAGTCAAACTACATGCTCTCAGCTCCGGCAACACATGCTGCACAAACGCTGCTCTGGAAGAAAGTCGAAGAGACGTCTACCCAGGAGCAACACTCTATAGCTGAATCATGGTGTCGGCTCTGTCTCCATCCTCTTTTCGAGAGGGCTGGAGCTCAGAATAAAGTCAAGATTACAAGGTGTGTCATCTCAGTATTCTTGTCTTCTAGACACACAATAGCTGACCTGGAGAAGAAAAATAATCCAATCTGCACTTTATCGACAAGACTATACAGCTGCGCGAGACGTCTGCTCTAGCATATCTGGTAACGGTCGAGACGAACCAGTAACGCGGTATCTTATGTACAAAGTTGGCCTCAGAAGCGGAGATACGGAACTAGGTAAGTTCATCTACATACGCAAGAGACTTGGAAGCTGACTGTGGCAGCGGTGGAAAGCCTGGAGGTTGTGTGTCGAAACTCTTCCAAAGATGCTACACTTCTTTACGCTTGTGTGGTGGAGGCTCAAAGTGTTGGTGACAAGCGGCAAGCGATCCATGCACTCATGAGGGTCTTGGACAGATATGATTACACAGCACCAGCTGGCATTCATCTTCCTGCCCTCTTACGGTAAATGTCAATCTGATGCAACCACTACTGATCTAACTTTGGGAAGGGTCATGTTGAGGCTTTTGCAATCAGAGCTCACCAAAAACGGTGCCGTCGATAACATCGTCTTAGACCAGGTCTGTATGACACTAGAAGGCGCATATAAACAGGCCAAGGCATCTCAACGCAGACCTGGAAAACCTGAACAGCAATTGTTTACCGTTCAGGAACTTGAGTGGTTCTCGAGAAACTCGTACAATCTATCGTTAAAGCACTGTGCAGAGATACCACCAAAGAGTTTGGTCAGACTATTGGGTGTATGCGTCGAGGTAGGCAATATTGCAACACAACAGTGAAAGCTTTCGCTGATTCCGCAATAGTTTATTGGCTTATTACGACAGCAAGAGCAGTCAACAACCCCTGAAGATCTAGACTTGAGACTTGCTTTCTGCGACTTTCTTGCTGCTTGCACATACACGACTCTGGCTCGAGCGGAAGATAGCCAAGAAGCAAGTGTACGTCCACATTTGACACGATATTACACTGTGTGCTGACAAACCAGCTTCAATACTACCTCGAAGCACGAAATCGTTGCCAGGAGTTCCGCCGCGTCGCATTTGAAGGTCCGAACAAACTTAGTGGGGCGGCGCAAGATGATATATTGTCAAAACAGCTGCAGGTCATAAAGCTAGAACTGGAAGCCGCACTAAAACTGCAGAGATGGGATGATCTGGATGAGCTCTTCGAACAGTGTTGGAACTATAAAAGTTCAGATCGTTACGAGACACTTGCAGATCTAGTGCTTGTTATTCACTCATGTCTAGTACAGGCCGATGTTGACGCCAAATATCAAGGCAGTAAGTGATGCGCAGTGTGATTACATCAGTCAATGCTGACCACCTATCAGAGGTTTTATCAATGTTACAGAAGATTATAAACCTCACGTCCCGACAAAACGGTAACGACATCAACACACTGTCACGTTGGCTTCGATGTCTTTTCAACCTCACACTTACGTACGACGAGACTATCAGCCTCAAATGCCTTGATCAAGTCACTCAGATTGCGACGAAGAAGCACAAGGTACGTCCTGTCGGTGCCACTTCAATACCTTCGTTCCTAAGCATGTCTAGCGTCTACGTCCGCGAGGTGCTCAGTTGTCGTTGCTGGCAACCCCTCCTCCGTCGAGCCCTGTAAAGCTTGAAGATGATTTGGGCTCGGCTAACGAAGAGTCCAAGCAACCTGACCGTTACCCTGCCACCGAGCTCGAATGGCTGGCCACGTCGTCCTTCAACCGCGCTGTTGATTATTATTTGCAAGACAATGATACCAAGTGCAAGGAGTGGGCGGAGAAGGCGATGATACTCGCGCAGTGGCTCGAAGATGATGGACAGCTCAGGGATCTGCTGATGGGGAAGTTCTCAGTTTTGCAATTCGAGAAGTAAGCCGTATCTTCCTGCGATTGCCCTCCTTAGAAGCTTAGTAGCCCCCTAATATCGAGCCATCTGAACACCGACGCATCTGGAGACTACTGTATTCTCGAGTAGTATTATCCAACCCCGCAACAAACTCTTGCTTTGAAAATAACATCACCCATCTCCCTATGGTCGCCAACGTCATTGCTGAGTTTCTCCAACGCTGGAAAAACGCAAAACATGAACTTGCGGTGTATATACGCATCGCTGCCCTCGTCGATGGTGTACTCAACATCATTGACAGGCTCCGTTGTGCGACTGGTCAAGTGACTGTCTTCTATATCGGTGCTTGCGAGAAAATAAACACGATATCCCGCTTTCTGAAGACACAGCGTGCGCTGCAAATCCGCAGCTGAGTTGAATATGCCTAGAATGGCCAGTCTTGCGTTTGCCGTAAGCGTTGTAGTCGTGATGGAGAGCAGTGTACGCTCCAGCTTGTCAGCGAGGATCTGCAACTCAATTGCTCTTTCTTGCAATAACTCTTTGCTGAGCTCACTCTGCTCAATTGCGCGGACTGTTGCACGCCTCCACTCACGAAATCCAGGTCCAGTGTCTTGTAGACCTAAGCAAAGTTTTTCGACGCCCAGGAATGTACCCTGCCCTGGTATGCCGACAACCATCAACTCATTAAAGATCTGCATGAGCATGTGCGATACAATGGCCTGATAAAGCGCGAGTTTGTCTGGTCCGCCAATATTTTCGAAATCAAGCTTTATGGACCTGAGTACGGTAACAGTCTCATGTGAGATACTACTAAAGTCTAGCTTGGTGCGTCTGTAATTTGACACGACCCACTCTCTTACTCGGTTCGCCAGTTGTGAGAACAAATCAACAAGCTCACTGTCAGTGATTTGAGATTCTGTGCGTGTTAAAGACGAGATGCTATACTTGAGGGAAAGCAACTGTTGCAAGCGTGCTTGAGACTCTTTCTCTGTCTCATGCAGACGCAAGGTCAAGGCGTTCCATTCGGCATCGCTATGCGAAGGGACTGGGGGAGAAGGAGCTGATTGTGAAATGAGTTGGTCTTGGAGTTCAGCGAGACGGTAGCGGAGATCGTGGTTTTGATCGATGAGGTCTTCTTCATGTCCACGACCTCGGTGCTTGACACCATGATTTTGCCGGCAGACTTCGTTGTCAACTTCCATTTGCCTCGTACCATCCTCAGATGCTGCATGCTGAAGTGTTTCTGTTGCCTGATATTTAGAGATCTCAACAGAAGCTTTAGCATCCAGCTTCACTCTCTCCAATTCTTGCATTAAAGCAGCTGTCTCATCTTTAGCGGCTGCAAGTGCTTTTTCGAGCTCCATGATAATGCTCTTATCCGAGACAGGAACAGGCTCCGCACTTGAGGGTGTCATGCTGCCGCCAGGGCTTCTTGATGTCCTAGATGCACTATGTGCAGATGCAGAGACGTTTGTGGACATAACACGTTCGCTGTCCTTATCTCTGGATGGTCCACGAAGCATATCATGGAACGAGTTCTTGCGTCGTTGCACCTCATCTTTCTTCACTTTTGACGTGCCAACAGCGGCTTTGGGTGGAGCGCTGATCGAAGGCGGTGATGAAGACTTGCCGAGGGTCTTCGAGATCAGCTTTCCTCCGCGTTTCACGCTGAGTCTACTGGGAAGATCTGCTTTTGTTAGTAGTGATACAAACTAACGCAGTAACATGTGTGACGTCGACACTGACCAGAGCTCTTCTTCTCGCCGGTCATAGCTTCGACGCGTATTTTTCGTCTCAGGGTCGCATATCCAGAACACCAACCATCTTACAGCAAAGCTTCGAGAATTATGGCTGCAGCACTGAACACCTTAAAGTGTTGCCTGATTGATCCTGTGAGGAGTGACCGATACGGAGCACAGCGGGGCTGCGCCGTAGCCACACGGGGCTGATGATCGACCAAATGCCGTGCAGCTGGACGCCCTTCGCGTAGCTTACCGCCGGGCAGGCTTCACTATTGCACGAGTAAGCTTCGCAGGCGCCTGAACTCCGCGATGCCTTTCAGGCTCCCACTTACTTGACCTCGAGGTCTTTTCGCTCGCTCGATCGACTTTGGATTGTTAGGCTTCTGCTTGCTCCCAGCCCACTCGACCCCGCAACGCGACTGGGAGGAACCACACGAAAGTCCCCACGCGCCCCATTGAGCATCGTGGAACTGCAAGAGGGGTAATGAGCACTGCACTCCCCTTCAGAGGGAGCAATGTCCCTTTCGCTTTCAACTCCGGATCCAATGCGAGCGTGCCGACTGTTCCAAGCAGTATCGCGAGCGCGAGTACCACACAAGATCGTTTGATTGTTGGTGTCGACTTCGGCACTACATATAGCGGTAGGCCACGTGCAATGACTAAGTCAGGACGAGCGAGGCGGCTGATGAGTTGTAGGTGTGGCTGCCGTGTACAGCGCAACACCCGACGATATCGATATAATCAAGACCTGGCCAGGTGGGAACGGTAAGCCAACTTCAAGCTGCAGCCAGACAAGTTCCATAGACTTATAGTCATCCAGGAATTACCTCAGACAAGGTCCCCACCGAGATTGGTTATTACGAAGCGCCTTCATCGAACAGCTCCATGTCCTCACTCGAAGCTTCCGCGAAGCCAGCAGCGAATATAAAGTGGGGGTTTCAGTTTAAACCCGAAGAAACGCGTCTACGATGTATCAAGTTATTCCTCGATCGCAACCAAAAACTCCCTCACTTTGTCTCGCCACTCGAAACTGCAGCACAGCTTCGCAAACATGAGAAGACTGTTAACGAGGCGGTATCAGACTATCTGTCGCAGATATACAAGCATACAATGGAGACTTTGACAAGACGATACGGAGAGACCTTTATGGGTATGACAAAGGTGCAATTTGTCTTGACTGTGCCAGCTGTATGGTCAGACTCTGCGAAGGATGCGACCTTGAAGGCTGCTGAGAAGGCCGGCATGGGCAATCGACACGATTTGAAGATAATCTCTGAACCTGAAGCTGCAGCTGTCTATACTCTCAAGGCTATACAGCCAAATCATCTCAAAGTTGGAGACAACTTCGTTGTATGTGATGCCGGTGGCGGTACTGTGGATTTGATAGCGTACAAGATCACTCAGTTAGCCCCACTACGAGTCGAAGAGAGCGCTGTTGGGACAGGAAATTTGTGCGGCTCTGCCTTCCTCAATTACCGCTTCGAAGATCACGTCAAGAAACGCATAGGCATCGAGCGCTATAATTGGATGCGCGAGAAAAAGGCGAAGACATGGAATATGGGTTTGAAGTACTTCGAAGAGTTCGTAAAACGCAACTTCAACGAAGAAGAAGATACCGAAGTTAACGTGCCATTCCCTGGTCTACCTGATGACGAAGAAGCTGGCCTAGATTCCGGATTCCTGGTCATGAGTAGCGAGCAAGTGAAGAGTATCTTCGACCCTGTTGTACAGGAAGTCATCAACCTGGTGGAAGGTCAGGTAGAAACGATACGAGCGAACGGCGGCCTGGTATGTGGAATCGTCTTGGTGGGGGGTTTCGGACAGAGCAACTACCTGTACGGTCGAATGAAGTCGCATTTCAACAGCGCACCACCTCCACCCTATTCAGAACGACCGACTCATGCCATCGCTATGAGCTCGAATCAGTCTGTAGAGATATACCATCCCATACATGCGTGGACTGCAGTAGTGCGAGGAGCTGTACTAAGGGGACTGGAGGGTAGCATGGTCGTCAGTAGAAGAAGTCGGTGGCACTATGGCACAAGTTACGCGACTGTTTTTGATGAAGCGAAACATCCGATATCTGACAGGTATTGGAGTCCGCTCTGGGAACGGTGGATGGTGAGTGATCGTATGCAGTGGCACATTGCGAAGGTATGTTTACCATGATTTTTTTGGGAAACTCACTAACGGCAGAAAGGGTGCGCAAGTGTCTGAATCACAGCCAATATCATTCCACTACACACGAAACTTCCGGCCAGGCCAGTCGCTTGTAGTCGAAGACGATCTTATTGCATGCGACATGGACGTCGCACCCGATTCCTTTCGGAAAGGTCTGATCAACGTGTGTACCCTTACAACGGATTTGAACACTGTTCCTAAGAGCTTGTTCACGCGGTTGACAACGACCAAAGGTATAGAGTTCGACAACCTGGACTTTACACTAGACATGAGGATAGAAAGTGCAGGCTTGGTTTTCGAGCTCAAGGTCGATGGTGTCAGATATGGAGGTGTACAAGCAAAGTTCCATTGAAAACACGAATTCTGGGTCGGCCGAATACAGAAGATGTTGAGTACGTGGACGTATAGCCCCAAAGATGGCGCGGCATGTTTGAGACTTGTCATCAACCAGCCATTAGCCATGAGCTTCCATGCCATACATGGCCTGCTTGGCGATCGGCTTTTGAACTGCGATCACGCCATTGTTCTTTCTTGCTAAATTCTAGCATTGAAGTACCACGTCGACAAAAGTTCAAGGTGTTCACAAGTACATATACAGTGTGGGTCACTCCGGTAAAGGAGTATCGAAAGTGTGAGTTGGTCGAAATCATGGGGGATCTCGGTGATGAGCAGGGAGGATCAATGTAAAACTGGAAATGTTGCCTACACACCTTCGAAACATATGGGCAATTTCTACAACAATCAGGAGCAACAGGTCAGCTTGTAGCGGTTACAATTGGTTTTGCTAATCAAAAAGAGAAGAAAGTCTTGACAACGTTGCTACGCTGATGTGACGAAGGCCGTGGCGTGGAATGAATATAGCAAGTCCAGCTTAAGCTACTGCGGGAGAGCGACGCTCGTTGACAGGCCCTACATTCCCGCAGATGTGGTTCACGCGTCCTAACACGCGCCGGTCTGCGCTGCAAAGTCGTCGAGCTCCAGAGAATTAGCCAATGGAGTGATGTCATATGCACGTTGTGATCGAGGTCGTTGCAGCCCACGAGCAGCTCACGGCCTGCAGTTATTTCTAGCCTGCATCTTCTCCTCTTATGTGTCCACTTGCATTCAGATCTACGTTCTAGGTACCCAAAAGACCGTCATGCTCTCGACAAAAGCTCCCCCTAACGTCACATTGACGCGCTGCGCAACGCGACTCTGTCGTGACGTCAGTCGACAACACAGTTCTCGCTGTATATCAACTGCCACACGTCGACCCCTCTTCACAAAAGCTATATTAATTCACAGTACTTTCATGCCAGCACAAGCACGCGCAAACCAAATCACAAATCAATTGCAACGCCCATACTCCAACATGTCGAACAACGCAGAACTTCAGCAGAGCCAGGTCTTCAATGTTAAGGACAAGGTCGCATTGGTGTAAGCAGTTACCCCTCATCGCGATGAATCAGCGCTGACAGTCAAGCAAGAACTGGCGGCGGTTCAGGTATTGGGTTGATGATCACACAAACTCTGGCAGTCAACGGCTCCAAGGTCTACATTGTCGGCAGGACGGAGGAGAAGCTCGAGAAGGTTGTAGAGGTCCACGGAAAGGACATTTCTGGGCAGATCATTCCTATCGTTGGAGATGTTCAGACCAAGGATGGTGTTCAGTAAGTTAAGCAAAGCCACTTGTAATCAGCTGTGAGGCTCACAATCCTGAAGGAAGATCTTGAAGGAGATCGAGTCGAAGGAGAAGTACCTAGATATCCTTGTCAACAACGCTGGAATCGCGTATGGCAAGACCAGTACCAAGGTTGAGAGCGCTGAGGAGTTCTCAAAGAACATGTTTGGCGAGACATCGGAGAAGGAGTGGCTCGACACCTACCAGACTAATGTTGTCGGCCCCTTCTTGATGGTACGTCAGAGTACTCCAACTTCACACACCGTCCCTAATGTACATGCCAGGGAACTGCTTTCCTTCCTCTCCTCGCAAAGGGTACCGAGCAGACTCACGGCTGGTCGTCCACCATTGTTAATATCTCCTCGATTTCGGGTCACGTCCGCATCTCTCAAGACCACTTCTCCTACAACGCCAGTAAGGGTGCCACAATCCACCTGAACAAGATGCTTGCGACTGAGGTCGCCAAGAACGGCATCAAAGTTCGCATCAACAGCATCGCCCCAGGTGTCTTCCCCAGTGAGATGACTACTCAGGAGAGTCGTGACGACAACCAGAAGTCTGAAATGCCCAAGGAGAAGAAGGAGGGCCTTCCAGCCCAGCGCCCAGGCAAAGATACCGATATGGCTGCCTCGATCCTCTTCGTGACTAGTTGTCAGTACCTCAACGGTCAGACCGTCACGGTTGATGGAGGCTACTCCATGCAAGCCGGAAACTAAAAAAAAGCCGCAACTTTCAGCGTGCACGCCTTACCTTCTAGCTCACTGGTGAGCGACATGTGTATTACCTAGCGTAGCGGTTCGGGGCTTCGGGATAGCACCCTTTTCAGTCCAGTCGCACATTCAGATACGAAGCGATGAAGTCATGAACAAGCCGTGTCTCTTCCATCAAGTCCAGAGTTTGCAAGCGACACTATAAGCTAACGCCCCAAAGCTTCGTGCCTGACGGTGCCTGGATCAGGAGACAGAGTCAGGGGTAAGTGTCGGTTGGTCTGTGATTGGAGCTGGCCGCTAGCGCTTGGCATTTGCTTAACATTCGGCATTGACGGCTCCACTCCAGCTCCTCCACCTCGTATGACTGCGCTTTCTCGCGACGTTCATCTGGCATGGTGAAGGATTTGTGGTTCCCGCGCTAAAGTCTCTATTTCTTCGCACTGAGATGTTCACATTACCGACATCGACATCAAGACGTTCCGACCGATGGTAAACAACCGCTCGCGATGTTGACAACACGCGCGCAACTTCTTCATTCCAGCGCATGATAAGCCGCCACCTCGGCCAACGTATCCGCCGAAGGCAAATCTCCGAGTCAATGAGATCTGTTTTGGAACCGCATGGATCCCTGCACTGAAGGACAGGCTTTCCTTTTGACGTAAACTGGCAGCCCATAGCGCCCGCTAAAGTTCAAAGCGTTGAAAGCTTCTGAGCAACCTTGCAAAGCGCCCTATTAGTCCCCATTGCAGGTGCTAGTGATTGGACAGGCAAGGTATGAGCTGTGGAAGAATACGGGGTCATCTAAAAATATATGTACATAAGAGCTCTGCCCTGGACTGTAAGGAGAGTTTCCCTTTGGTTGTCGATTACTGCATCGTCTCATCGTCAAGTACACTCGTTTTCCAATTATCTGTCACTCGCTCCAAGATCAATCGTAGTCATAATGAAGTTCGCCGCTGTCGCTATCCTTTCCCTCGCTGCGGGTGTCATCGCTCAGATCGACCCCGAGCATTGCGGTCCCAAGTACGGCAACTTGGTCTGCAAGGACAACAACTGCTGCAGTCAGTACGGATGGGTATGATTTTTCCCACCCCTCGTCACATGGATCCAACTAATTCAGTAAAGTGCGGTTCCACCAAGGACCACTGCGAGGCCACCACCTGCTTGAAGTCCTTCTCCGCCCCCGGCTCCTCGTGCGCCCCTAAGGCCGCTACAACCATGAAGACCACCACCAAGGCCGCCGCTGCCACATCCCCTGCGCAAACCTTCCCCGCCTCTGTCCCTGTCATCGACGTCTGCGGCCACGCCCAGGGCGGCGTCACCTGCCCCGGTGCCGGAGCCAATGGCTACTTCTACCGCTGCTGCTCGTCGGCCGGCCACTGCGGGCCTAAGAACGACATCCAGGACCAGAACCTGTACTGCGGCGACGGCTGCCAGGCAGGCTTCGGAAAGTGCGACAACCAGAAGGCCCCTGCTGAGCCGACTGTTGCGCGCGGTGCGGATGCGGGTACTGGCGAAACCTGTGGACCTATTGTGAACAAGAAGTGCAAGAGTGGACTTTGCTGCTCCGGTTCTAACTTTTGCGGTACGGGAGAAGATTTCTGCGGCGCCGCGAACTGGTGCCAAAAATCCTGGTCGGGCCAGGGCGCTCCTTGCGTTTAAAAGTGGTTTGTTCGTATCGACATTGCTCGATGAACAAGCCTAAAGATGACACCAAGACTCTTAGATATTACCGCCAAAGCCAAAACCCCAGGCTATCATTAGAGATAGAACTCTCAATAACGAAACCATCATTTGCCCATGCACAGAAACCCTCTTACACTCCATGAAATTGTAGACAATCACTAGAAAACAGAGAGATGGCATGCGAGTGCGGAAGCGGATGAAGACAGACCGTGTTTGATTCGGGTATGACAGATCTAGTGCTTATGCCTTGGTGAATATCGTACTACCCATTCGCCGCGTCTAGATGGTCCCTCGTTGCGGACATGTAAGCTGAAGGAATGTGGAAGCGATTGGGGACAATGCAACTTAGAAGTGTTCATACTGCGTCGACGCTGTGTGGTTCAATCTGTCTGTGTACTCAAGTACGTCTCTATCACAAGAAAAGTCGGATGCAGCAATAGCGATCTTGAGTCTAGACAGGCTCCGTTCAAGGCAACGCCATCTGTGTTAGGAGAGGACTGAGTGGCCGAAGCATCTGTGTTGCATTGCAACCGATCGAGCTGATAACATCAACGCACTGACGTTTCGAGATGCAATGAATGCACAACGGAACGAGGCATCAGTCGTACTGACTGATGACGAGGAAGCTTGGATTCATCAACCACAGATGTTGAGTTCGACAAAACGGGAAGCGATAACAACAAGTCTGAGTCTTGCCTTTTCGCGAATGAGAGTTTTACGTGAGCTGAAGTGAAGCTCAACTAGACAGACTTTCGTTGAAAAAACGCAGTTACATGAGCAGTGAGTGAGTAGTGGGTATAATATATCAACTACCACAAAAGACACAAGATGTCTGTGCAAGTCTTACCGAATATGTTTGTGCGGGACCTTCGAGGTTTCCATGATCATGCAGCGGAGTTAGAGCGATGATCTGCCTATATAAGACCCGGCAGTACTCTGTTCAGACATAGAGAAGACTGTGTCGTAAGGTTAGTCGAATATGTTTTGGCGTAATGTGAGGTGATGAGACTAATAGTTCTTCCGTGAGACTTTACCATCGTGTAACCGAAGTCTGCTGTCACCAAGTTATCTGAGCTTAAACGGTCTAAGCTTACGTACATCGTTGATACTAGTAAAAAACCTGGTCAAATAAGAGTACTCGTGTCTGATGCCATCGTCAGATAACAGCATTCAGTTGGTTGACTGGATAGTTTGATGAAGACAACACACCCGAAAATGGAAGAAATTTGCCGAAGAGCTGCTTTCCTAGAGGGCCAAAAATATGCTTCAAGATACTCGAATTTCAACACCACACTCGTTCTGCTCAACTGATGCGTCTTCTATGTATGCTAAGAGCAAAAAGAGGGCAAAAAATGCTTCCGTCACGGGGAATCGAACCCCGGCCACATCGGCACTTGCTAATGAGAGCGATGTATCCTAGCCACTTGATGTTTGTTAGTGATTGTTGGTGAGGTGGAAGTGGTGGCTGTGCTTACCTAGACCATAACGGATATGTTTGATGGGAAGAAACTCTATTGTTCAATATATATACTTAGCATCTTGAGCCCAGAGCCACTACGATCCTCAATTGTTGGGATTACCTCGTTACGAAACACTCCGCGAGGTCACCACAGAACTATTAGAAACAATTACCGGAAACTCGCTATTCTGCAGCAAGACGCCTTGTGTCAAACGCTCTATATTGAATAAATGCTGTCAAATGACGGTGGGTATTGGGGATGAATGTGCAATCAAAATGCCTCCACGACTACTTCGAAAATCTCCTGCTCAAGTAGCCTTTGCCGGAACCTCGACAACTGCGCTATCGCGCTTCTTGAACCAAGCAAACCATGCAACGACCAAAGTCAGAACCAACACCAGGCCGGTCGTTATCTCAGTCGACATTTGGGTGGGTACGCTTTGAGGGAGTCAGAGGGAACCATCAGACTTGGCCTCACCCAGAGCGGGTATCTGCTGTTTGAGATAGGCCTCGAGATGATCAATCTCGTCGGCGTCGGCAGAGTGCACGAGGCCCTTGTACGTCCTGAAGTCAACCTTGTACCCATGCGAAGTGAGCTCGTCGGCAGTCAGCTTGCCAAACTTGTACGCAACAACCTGATCCGCATCGCCGTGTCCCATGAAGATGGGCGTGTGCTGGTTAGGGTTTTCTGTGGGGATCATGTCCTTAATCTTCTTCTGCAGCAACAAGTAGCAGCTCAGGCCGAAGATGCCGCCCAACTGGTTTTTATATGTAACGCCGGACAGCAGCGACATAGCGCCACCCTGCGAGAAGCCACCGATAACGATGCGGTTTGCGGGTATGCCCTTTGCGACTTCCTGGTCGATCAGGGTGTGGAAGTAGTCGCGCGACTTGAGAATACCGGCTTCGTCTTCTTCGCGGTCGCTGAGGTTGCTGAGAGACTTGATATCGTACCATCCCGGCATGCTCATGCCCATATTCTGTCTGATGTTAGCAGCCACCGGGCTTCCGTGCTGGTCGAAGTACGCACCAGGGTGATGGGGATGTTGGGCGCATTAGGGAAGATGAATGAGACTTCCTCAAACTTGCTACGTCGTCGCCAGTTCTCTGCGAGAAAAATCCTATGCACCGTTAATATGTCTGTCTTAGTGCACATAAACAACGCGACATACCAGCCAGCGCCCGAGTCGCCCAGGCCATGCGCAACGATGACGGTAGCGGTGTGCCTCTTGAGGGCAGGAACGACGAGTGGCGACCTTCCAGCCATATTCCTGAACATGTAGTAGTAAATACTAAGGGTATACAGCAGTAGGAGAGGATGCGATACGGAAGCGATGGCTCCAGAGACGCGGGGCAGCCCGACCGCGTTTCCGTCAAGCGAGCACCTTTCACGCTAACAAGACCCTGCATGGGTGTGCGGTCAGAGCTCCTATCAATGACGTCCTGTACCTTTCCCACCCATCGCTTCTAGCTTTCGTCTCTGAACTTTGTTTCTTCTTGTGACATCGTCATTCTTTCTTGCAATTGCGATTGTAGCTCAGTCTCACGTTGCACGTTTTCGCCATCTTGCTGACATTTGAGCGCTCACTATCTGATCTAAATCAACATTGCCACCAATCTGTTTTCCACTTCCTGTTTCGTCAGGAGCTTGTTAGTCCGATCTTTCCATCATCTGAGCCTGTCGAGATCGTTCACCATGGCAAGAGCCACTCGAGGATCCACACGGATTGCAACGGCAGCTTCTTTGAAAAATGAGCCAGTGCAGCTCTCAAGCCCGCCTTCTAGCCCTCCGATAACATCCAAGCCTCGCAATGCTCGGAAGCGGAAGTCCGTCAAGGAAGAAGATGCATCGCCAGACAAAACAGCAACAACACTCAAGAGCACCAAGCGAGCTAAAACAGTAAAGAAAGAGGAAGATGTCAATGAGTTGCCGCATAATCTTGGAGCGATACCTGACGTATCGCTGAAGGATGAGCCGAAGGACGAGCCAAAAGATGGAACTACTTCTACTCAGAAGATCAAACAAACAGCGAAGCCGAGAAAAGCCACCAAGTCGAAGAAGGAAGATGCCGATGATCTCGTCAAGAAGGCTACGTCGACTGACAAGAAAACACCCAGGAAGAAGGCCAGCTATGGCCTCACACCTGGCCAGACTCCTTACCCTAATTATCCCAATCCAACAGCTGAGGAATGTGAGGAAGTAACCCGCCTTCTCTCAAAAGTGCACGGCACCGTCACAGTACCCAAAACCATTCCTGCGCCTTCCCTCGAAGTCTCTGGCTGCGGCGAAGTCCCTTCCGTTCTCGACGCCTTAATTCGCACCCGCCTATCTGCTGCAACATCAGGTGCAAACTCCTCGCGTGCCTTCGCAGGTCTCGTTTCCCGCTTTGGCATCTTACAATCCGGCGTTGGCAAGGGTAGCGTAGATTGGAATGCTGTGCGAAAAGCCGATGTGAAGGAGATCTTCGAAGCGATCAAATCCGGCGGTCTCGCGGACGTGAAAAGCAAAGACATCAAAAAGATTCTACAAATGGTCTGGGAAGAGAATCAAGCACGCCGCGACGCGCTGAAGTCTGAATCCACTACTGCACCGGGCGAGGACAATGAGGAAACGAAAGAAAAAGACGCTGAGATGCAGAAAGCCGATGAAGACATTGTCTCGTTGGACCATCTACACTTGCTGTCCAACGACGACGCATTCGCCCACCTGACATCTTACCCAGGCATCGGTCCAAAGACCGCCTCTTGCGTGCTGCTATTTTGTCTGCAACGCCCCTCCTTTGCAGTAGACACGCACGTCTTTCGTCTCTGCAAGTGGCTTAATTGGGTCCCACCAGCTGGTGACGAACGCGGTCTGGCACCAGGCGCAAAAGGAACCTTTGCCGGCCCGACACGCAACTCAACGTATGCGCACTGCGAGGTTAGGGTTCCGGATCATCTCAAGTACCCGCTGCATCAGCTTCTAATCAAGCATGGCAAGAGTTGTCCTCGGTGTAGAGCGATTACGGGCGAGAGTAGCGAAGGTTGGGACAAGGGGTGTCCGATCGATCATCTTGTCCAGAGGAGTGGAGGAAGGAAGGGCGACGGAAGTCCTTTTAAAGTTGCATCAAAGGCCGCAAATGGAAAGAAGACAAAAGCAAAAGGAAGAAAAAAGGTTGAGAGTGAGGAGGAGAGCGAGGCTGAGGCTAGCGAGTTGAGTGATGCAGACAGTAGTGCTTTGAGCGATCTTGTCAGCGATGCGGAAGTGGAGGAAGCGTCGGAGAGTGAAGCATCTGGTTCTGACTGATATTGTGATAATGCGTAGCATTGATTTATGTTTGGCGTATTTTCGATCACACATTATGTGCAGATATTCTATCGCATACCATAGTTTTGACGGTGAGCTTTTCTAAGCATGGCAATTTCTTCTTAAATCTGTCAATCCTTGACATTAAAGTGATATTCCGCCCAAAATTTGATACCCTTGTCAGCGTGATACCTTACTGTAAAACGAATGGCGTCTTTGTTGTACTACATCTGTCGAGATGATGTAGTGCTTAGCCATGCGGATGTAATGGCGCACGATGCAGGGTCCGTATAACCACAGTGCCTTGATATGTGGGACACCGTGACAGGCGCTAGAAAGAACCTGCTTCTGTCGAGGATATGAAGAGCACAGTGGCGTCGACGTCACCAGGAATCTGCAAGAGCTGTTGTGGGTCTCGCGGCTTGTTGCATGCATCCTTCTTCTAGTTTTGCAAGACCAGGATCTCCTAGTTGTACAGCAGATAATGATGGCCGTTGCACATCAGTTACCTACATGGCCGGATGATTTCGGAGACGCGAAGCTACAGGTCACGAGGTTGTAGTGATTCTTTGAGCATCGAAACATTCGGGCAAGCATCGTTGCACGCCGACAAAAGTACAGCGGAGTTTGACGACCCACACATCTTGCGATACCATTCGGGGATACATTACAGCTGCGAAACCAAGACAGCTTAGCTGCACACTCGTGTAACAGAGAGGATTTTGACCGAGGCTGACTCCCCGCTCAAGAGTGATTTTTGGTGTCTCTAGCCAAGCAACACTGGCGAAGTCAGTGTTGAATACTTTGTGTGTTTTATGGGATCTTTACCTTCCCAGTTCCAATCCTGCATTACGCCTAACCAATGCAGACGACCTTTTACAGTGAATTCAGGATCAAACAATCCAGAGTCATCACAGGACACACTTTCCTGCTCAGAGATAGACGGGATGGTCATCGGGTGCCTTGAAACTGAAGCAACAGCTCTGCGTTTAGGTCGCGAGCCAAGCCAACAGACATCATCGCCGTTGCTATCAAGATATGTATCGAGACTACGCTTGGATGACTCAATCGGCGAGATGCTATCGTTACGCGAAGCTTTAAGAATGTTGCACTCCGCTGCATAGGCATCGCGCCGGGCCCAGACTTCTTTGGTGACAGTCAGTGATTTCTCGATTATGCCAAGTTTCATCCTCGAGGAAAGCAACTCCCAGCGTTGCGTCACCCAAGCTCGGTCTTTTGTATCGACCATCTCGCAACCTGCAGCCATTAGAGGGAATATGTGAATGATACATGAACGCGAGCTCGGTTCAACGGCAGCGAGCTCACATAGAGCTCGTTTAGCCAATATGTACGCTGAAAGTGACGGAATTTCGGGCACTGCTTGATGAAGATATAGCAACGTTGCATACTGGTAGGCAGTGGCGGTTCGGATTGAGTCTCCTGGACTTGTTGTCTCGTCCTCAGGGTTCTCTATGTGGGATGGTGGTTTCCAATTTTCTAGCTGCGACATCAAATGGGTCGCTTGCGACAGTAAATCGGGAGAGCAGCGACTTATTCTTCGTAAGTTTCGAACCAAAGTAGCAACACGACCAATAATCGGAAACAGAGAATGCGCACAGCCCATGAGTGGGTCCAGTGATGTTTCCATTTGACCTGTTGAATAGATGGCCTTGTGAATGGAATCCACATCATTGGAATCGCCCTCATCCGCTGATGTCAAGCGAGCGATCACATCCATATAGATCCAGGTGCTGCAGAGAAACTTTAGTCGTGTCCACTCAGCCCCCTGTTTGGGAGTCTGGCGATGTTGGGTCAGCGCCTGATTTATCAGAACCTTGGCCCCTTTGATATGGTTGATGCCTGTGCTGATATGCACATCCCAGGACTCGGCAAAAGCCAGAACCAGAGTTGTTGAAATAGCTGCATCAAAACGCATATTCTGGAGTCCTTCGGAAAGAGCCTGGACTGCAGTATGCATATGATCGATTCCTTGAATCCTCATGGGTGGGAATTGTGAAGACTGATGGAACGATGTCATGGATGCAATAGCATGGTATAAGGCCGGACAATCGCGTGCAAGCGGCCAGACAAGTGTACGCCAGGGATTTTCTGTAGGCCCGTCCTTGACTGACAATACTCCACAAGTGTCTCTATGAAATCTTCGTGAAATGATTTCAGGAGAATCGAGTGCATATTGTGGTTGCGCCAGTATGCGATAATCTCGAGATTTGGTTGATGAGTCTGAAGAGCCTGATGGTGTTGGCGAAGAATGCCGCAGAGACCAAGGTCCTAGGCTGAGACTCAAATTCTGCGGCACGTGTTCTACGTCTTCTTCCTCTGACTGTGCCGAATTTTTGGGATGAGCGGAATCATAGAAAGCCTCGTGCTGATATCGGTAGGAAAGGTACTCCTCAAGAGGAGCGCAGTGGCCTGGTCCTGGCAAGAGGAGATCCACAAGCCGAGGTGACTGTCCAGCAGTTACGCTAGAGGAGGCGGTAGCATGGATATCCCCCATATCCATGGTTCCATCATTGTACATGCCCTGCGACGTTTCAAAAGTCGGTGCAAAAGAATCCACAGGTGATATGGACTGCGGAGTAAATGCGAATGAATGCAGCATCTGGACGTCGTATATACTTTCGGCCATTTCATACGAATTACACAAGGAAGAAGGTGCATAGAGTTGGTGATATGGATCGGTTGTTATCGAGTGTGCTGGTGTAAGATTGGGGGTATTGGCCGGATCGCTGTAATCGAGGCATGAACTATAGAAGTTGGTAGATTGACTGCCGTAGACTGACGCAAGTTCTTTGTTAGAAGAAGATGAGCCTATTGATATCAGCAAGATTCAAAATGAGTTGTACGTTACCGGACCTGTTTTTGTTTTGTTCGGTTGCTTGCCTACACAACCCGGGTCTTCAAATGGCCGCCATTTGAAGTTCTTCTTGTAACCCTCACACGATACACATCGCCTCTTACACTGCTCGCAGGTCGGTTTCGTTTCGTCACACTTCAAGCGCTTCAATTTGCAGGTGACGCAGCCTACATCAAGTTATTCTTCTGCCTCTCGATGAAGGTTGAGACCAGGCCTCTTCCATCGCGTTGAGTCGTACCCGAGTCTCTGCGAGACATACCGTTGCGGCTTTTTGACTGTTTCTTCTTGGTGATGCCATTTTTCTCTGACGCCTTTGGTGGTTCCTTGAGACTGGAGTTCCGATACTGCGCAGTGCTCTCTGTTGAAGTCCGGAATGCCGGGCTAGTGTGCAGAGAAGGGAGTGACGGCGAAACCGCGATAGTCTCTGCCATCTAGAGGATCGTTTATGCTGTCGTTCAAATTCGAGGGGAGCTGACGATCACGGTATCTGGCGACGAACATCGATGAAATACAAAAGTCGTTCCATCAAAGGTCATTAGACCAGAGGGAGTACCCATATCAAAAGTGGAGTTGTGTCAGCCTGCTCGCACTTGCACTTAATACAAGCTAATGCGGGGGCTCGAGCTTATGTGCGAATCAGCTGTTGGCTAAGGACGTGGGGTGCAGCACACCATCCGTACCACCGAGGCCTCGGACTCATACAGACCTTTTAAGGGCTACTGTTATTCTTCGAGACACTACTAGTGTTCTTGTACGTGGTTGTGACCCGCTCGAGTCCAGGCGCGGGTGTGACAGCTGCAGGAGGCTCTACATAGGGCAACCACATCTCGGTTGCCCAGCGTCAGGTACCGGTAAAGTCGCGCCTGTTCATGTTGCACGATCCGTCTCAGCATTGGACTGATAATCTTGCTCGCCAATACTGTGGTGAGCACTTGTGATGACATTTGAACGTTGTGCTTCTTTCGGCGAATGCTAATAATACAGGGTATTGTTGCAACAAAGACGGCAACCTCCTCGGTCTCTCTCAAACGAACCGAAAACTGGCTTATGAAGTATGCATTCAGCTGCTATACAGCAAACGAATGCGATCGGAACATCGACGCTAAGCTGCGCCGTTGGGCTAGGAGAGGTCGCGTGTGACAGTCATTCAAACGAAGCATTTAATAGTAGCTTAGCCCTGAAGCTCTCACTTTCTTCTTGCCTTTTTTCTTCTTTGCCGCAGTTGGCGTTGGGCTTGGGGTCCCTCTCCCGCTTGGCTTGTCTTTTCTCTTATCGTTGCCAGCGCCTGCAATTTTGGACACACCCCTTCCCCAATTGAAATCTCCGAACACGCTATTCTCCGAAAATGTACTAGGCGTAGCAAACTCTGGATCTGGGGGTAGTAGCTGCCTCCAAGCATCGCCATCGTCCCAGGTAACGCCGGACGCTGTAGCGGCTCGGACCTCATCGATGTAGGCTTCCATCCTAGTCCTCTCATCTTCAACTTCGAACCCACAGCCGCATCCACAGCCGACTACGCACTCGCCCTCTTCCATACCCAGTTCGTCATCGATACAATCAAAGTGTGCAATATGGCCACACGCAGGGCAAAGACGAAATCGGCCCGAGACTTTGATCCAGCAAATGCTGCAACAATAAACAGGTTCAGATTCAGGCTTGGAAATAGCTGCGGTAGGAGCGATTGATGGCGCGCGTCCGCCAACCATGATTGAAGACCCAGATACGTTGGAGGTCCCTCGTGACAGACTGGGTCTGCCTGGTCTGCCATGTCGAGTATGCAAGCTTGTTTGCCCTGGAGATGTGCCCAGACCGGCTACACTTTCATCAAGCTCTTTCGAAGGTGTAGGATTTGGTATAGAGAGGCGCAAATACTTCTCTGAGGCAATGGGAACGTCCGTTGGGGCAACCAACTGCTCGTTTTGAATGGGATCTGATTGGCCTGGTTCGAATGCTCTGGCTTCAGGGTTGAAGAAGAAGTGCCTTGCAGACGCAGTTGGAGAGCGTGGCTCAGGTGCAGGCGATGGGGGCATCAACGTTGTTGAGGTTCTCGACTGCTGTGTTGAGGTAGCGTCTTTATCCCCATTGGCCTCTCCGTTCTTCAAAGTCAGATGCAACGATCCTGCTCTTGAGCCACTTCTAGACTCCTCTGTTGGAAAATAGGACACAAGTCCGTTGAACTTCAGGACCTCCGCTCTTGTACTGACCAGCTCCCAGCCACTAAGCATCTCGGCATACTGCTCTCTCCAAGCACGATACAGCCAATCCTTACTCATGTCTAGTAGAGGTCTGCTGAGACACGATTCGTCGTCGAATTGATCTTGATTCTTCAGCGTAACTCGAATTCTACCACCAGAGTTTCCATCTTCGCCATCAGCCTTCGATACTGACGGCCTTTGCTCAGATGATCCGTCATGTGTAAAGGCACCGCTTTCAGGGAATTTTTCTTCCTCTACATCGGAGTCATACAAATCATCCACGTTAACACGGTCTATTTCAGTGAAGCTGGCTCCTTTGTGGTGCTTCATGCGAGCTGGTGCAAGCGTGCTGCGGTCCTGAGAGTCACTGCCGTAAAAGGTTGTTGTCCCCCATGTCACTCCACTCGTTGGTGCAGATGTAGACAAATCGTCCGTGCGCGACCTCACTGGAGGCGAGGCCGACATGGCATTTGCGAATGGTCGAGACAGAGCTGCTACAGCACTGGCAAAATTCGCCGTCGAGGCCCTTTTGATGGTTGAATGGCTTTGCTCGGGTGAGGTGGAGTAGGGTGTGTGGTTTGTAGTATGCGCGTTCCTCATAGTGGAAGCCCTGGTTAAAACTGGTGGTGTGTTGCCTGTGGAATAGGGCGTAATAGGGTCGGAAGCAATTGTATCACTGCCCCAAGGTCCATTGGAACTACTGTGGCTACCGTAAGTGTCGAGGTCTTTTGCAAGTCTTTGCCACCCAAACTCATTTACTGGCGTAGCAAAACGCGAGTGTGATGGCGTGGAAGGGATCGAGATCGTGGGGTTGAACAAACTCCACGCTATTTCTGGCGACGCAAAGTAATCCAAAGAGAACGCTGGTGCCGTCATGGACATTGGGAGATGAGATTGTCTCATCTTAGCCATTGCTGAAGTGACTCCTTCACGGGCAGCAGGCTCCGCGAAGATGCAAGAGAGCATAGCAAGCATCTGGGTGTCAGCGAGGCGCTCGAAGTGGTCGAACAATGCTGGTATCAGCCAGGAGACAACTGCATGGTTTCCCCATTTAATGCGTCCCTTCAATCGGGGGTTTGTGACCGTGTCTGCTTCGTCGAATTGGAGATCCAGACCACTGTCCTTACGCTTAATTCTTACAAGAGCTCTCCGGGCCAAGACTACGACCTGCTCCCTGCGATGCTGTTGCGGTAAAATCTCCAGGGGTACTTCGTTACTCAGAATTAACTTACAAAGCAACCAGATATCCGCTAGATCATCTAGACCATACTTCCTAGCCACTTCAGAGTTGTGTTCGCAGACCTCTGGTCCAGGTCCAAAAATTCGGTACTGCTGCGCCAAACCCCGTTTACTTGGCACCAGATCGTCAACCGCCGCGGAAAGGATTGAAACGATGAATCTATTCCTAGGTGCTGGTTTGCCGGCTCCGGTTGACGAAGGTAGCGAATTTCGGGACTGAAATCGGGTTCCTGCTTTCTGCCATGCCATAGGTGGTTGGAAGGTGCCCAGACGAGCTTCAACCACCGCTTCAGAACCTGATGCAGACGACGGTGAGCTCGATGACTCCCACGAGGCCTCCGAAGATCCAAGTGATGATGCTCCATCCGAGTCTTCGGCACGCTGAGTAGCAAATCGACCAAACGAGTCGAAAATATCATCTTTCGCGGGTCCATGCCGAAGATTCTTCGTCATGCGGAACGGACTGGCAGTTAAGAGTGGTGGCATCCGTACTAAGGGTACTCTGGCAACTACGAGGGACCCAGACGCCGAGAAGCGAACTGAGCACTGGACAGGCAATGGGACATTGGCGTTGGTGTGTGACGACTGCATAACATCATTGGTGAACTCGCCTTCGTTCTCGTCATCCTCACTGGAGCTTTCTCCACCGGGCATATTGTCCATATCTTCGGATAGATGGTTGTCATCTGGCAGATGTAGACTGTCCTGGAACCCTCTTTCACCAAGTGCATAAGATAGTACAGCTTCTAAAGCCTCGCGTTCCTGGTTTGCACATGTTTCAGCGATTTGGTTCATTCGCTCTGTTAGCTCATCTTGACTCTCCTTGGGTATGGAAGCGGTCGTTTTCTCGAATTCAATATCCAGTGGTGTGGTTGATCTTATAGAACCAACATCCGTCTCCGTTTCCACGGCTTTTGGATACTCAGCTGGGAATTTGATGGTGAGTCGTAGGAACACAAGTTTGACCTCGTCCACGGTCTGATCGTATTCGCCCCAAGGTCCGTTGAATGTGACTGTCAGGAGGCGATTTGGTATGTCAATCACTTCGAAGTCCAGCTTCTTGTACTTGCTACCAACTTGTGAGATCTCAGCCCCCAAATCAGCCTGTTCCAGAATAGCGGTCTTACTATCACGACTCTTTTCGTCTAGACGAGCCGGGACTTCGTCAAGGCTGTTATGCTGGCCACCAAACTTGATACCATCCATCCATTTGATCTGAGTAACCACACGAGTCTTGTTCCGTCGTATCGGTACAGCAGTCATGGTTTCTCGTGCTGACTGCGTTTCGACAACGGTTTGAGATCGAATATCACCCGCGTGACGTGAGCTAAAAACATCATTGCTGAGCGTGTAGTTCTGCAATAACGTAGATAAATTGCCTTTGGGTGGAACGCGGGGTGATGTGATTTCGCCCTGGGCATTTGTTGTTTGAGTTGGTATGGGGCCGTCACGGTATGTCACATAAGCCGCCCCTCTTCGCATTAAATTGGGTGCTTCAAGTCGCGGCTCGCCTTTTCGGAAGCTTACAGACTTTTCGAGGAGCTCTGGACTCATGCGATGGAGATGTAAACGCCTATCAGTGCCCCAGGAGACCAGCTGGAATTCTCTGTCATCTATATGATCATCTGTGCCACCTCTAACACGCCACAGAAACTCTCGCACCTGAGCGTCTGGCTCGTGTCCTCGAAACTCATGGACGGCTTGATTGGTGAAGGTTTCTCTGGGGCTGTCATTGACATGCTTATAAAGCCACAGACTGGAGTTTCCACGCTGAGGCATAGCGATAAGACCACCTGGAAAGGGCGTATGGCGTGCTCTCCATACCGGATAATGTGTACGTATCACGCGGCGGGGAGTGTTGGTAGGGGCAGTTTTACCGACGTGACTCCAAAGCTTGATAGTAGAGTCAAGAGAGCATGTCAATATCTTGGCAGGGTCGGAGCGATTCCAGTCGATACCGTAGATTTTGGTGCTATGCGCAACAATGGTGGTGAGTGGGGTGGCACCTTTGCGAACGTCCCAGATGTGCAGATGTTTGTCGTGTGCACTGGCAATGATCTTGTCGTTTTGTCGGTTCCACTTCACCTGTGTTGCGCCAGCTGTGAAGTCTGCAAGCTTCAGCGGTGCTCTTTGGGAGCGCAAATCATGAACAAAGACGAAACTGTCGATACCACAGGTGGCTAGAAGATCTGGGTGATGGGCTGAGAAGTTGATGTCCGTAATGGCACGATCGTGAGCTCGCAGTGTATATTCGATTGGTGCCTTCTTAGAATTGTAGGACATGGAGAGGTTATAGACAAGCGCCAGCTGGTTGCGCGTCGATGCAATCCATTCTGCTCGTGCGGCAAACGGTGACCATTGTACGTCTGCGACATCCCAAGACGATTGATTGGCGATGAAGAGTGGTGGAGTGTACAGATTGTCGAGGTCTAATATACGCAATCCTGTCCTACTGGCCAGCACTATGTCGCGACCGGCAGGTGAGATGGATGCAGCGCCGATTTCATCATCAACAGCAATAGAAGCATCTCGATCAAACGTCAAGCTTTCGTAGGCCGTGGCGGGTCCAGCCGCAGCTGCCATCGCGACGGGAGTGGGTGTGGTGATGAAGCATGAGTTGATGGCAGAGAAGCGAATGGCTCAGTCAGCATGATTGCCAGCGGCCAGCCTCGCAATTACCGCCTTGCCGAGAGCGGACTAGCACCTGCCCAACTAGCGGCACTTTTCCACGAGCCCCGCTGAGGTCATGCCCGATGTCTCGACCCTGTGGCTCAGACATCCTCGATTGTGTTCGCAAACATTACCAAGCGCCTTTCAACTCATCCCACGACGAAAGCCACAACCGCCGGAGCCTCCCAACGTCTCTACGCATCTCTTTCACAACGACCCTTGCTTACGATGGCTCTTC
Organism: Neodidymelliopsis sp. IMI 364377; assembly: GCA_027946375.1. Taxonomy (NCBI): domain Eukaryota; kingdom Fungi; phylum Ascomycota; class Dothideomycetes; order Pleosporales; family Didymellaceae; genus Neodidymelliopsis; species Neodidymelliopsis sp. IMI 364377. Next base: position 25,602 of record JAPEUT010000079.1, on the reverse strand, counting down.
CGAAGCGTATTATCAAGGAGACGGAGCGTCTGATGAATGAGCCGTGAGTGCGCCGATAACACTGCTTTGGGCAGGAGCTGACGACGGGCTTTTGGCAGGGTGCAGGGCATTTCTGCGACACCTCACGATGACAATTTGCGCTACTTTGACGTGACCATTGATGGCCCCTCGCAGTCCCCGTATGAAGGTGAGTCCAACTCTCCAGGTGGGACGGCATTACAGACTAACAACATGTAGGCGGCGTCTTCAAGCTCGAGCTCTTCCTCCCAGACGACTACCCTATGACTCCTCCCAAGGTCCGTTTCCTTACCAAGATCTATCACCCCAACATCGACAGGCTGGGCCGCATCTGCCTCGATGTCCTCAAGAGTGAGTATCGTCTTTGCCCACGTGTGCAGACGACAGCTGACAGATTTAGGCAACTGGTCGCCCGCACTTCAGATCCGAACCATCCTCCTTTCCATTCAGGCTCTCCTCGGCGCTCCCAACCCAGATGATCCGCTTGCGAACGACGTAGCTCAGGCATGGAAGGAGAATCAGGCACAGGCCATTGCCACAGCCAGAGAATGGACACAGCAATATGCCAAGGCCTGAGCACATGCCCAATGGACTCGCGACAGCATTCGCTCGGATAAGCGTGGCTTTGCCGAGAACTATGCTCCTCGCATCTCCCCAGCAACGGTTGAATGGATCCCATGAATCTCGACCATCTCACTCTGTCTATAGATTTACTCGTTTTCGCGGCACTGAAAGCTTGGCGCTGGTCGGACAATCTGGATAGCATACAGGCGAGCGTCTCTGCAGGACGGAGGACTGCATCTTGGCCCTCCACTTCGGACCCCGGCTAAGTTGATGAATGAATATGAATGATGCCCTGGACAATCGCTGTTCTCTTTTTATGTCACCATGATGATTTTATATGCTGCTTTGTGCGTGTCTGATCATGTGTAAATCCAACGTCCATTTCACAAAAGTAGTCGACAGTCTATCTCCATTATTATACGCTCTTGCCTCATCTCAACAGTTTGGCAATATCAATAACAGTAGAAGTCACACTTCACTCTTGAAAATGTATGCATAGAGCCATGATAGCGACGACGAAAGCCAACATGCAGTGGCTCGATGATCAGACTGCCACTTTGTCTGGCTGTGTGTTGCACAATAAACTAGCTGTTGATGAGCTGCTAACTGCGCCTTCCTCGAGAGCCACAAAGTTTATCTTTGAGAAAACAAGGTTCGATCAACTTCCCTCTAGTCTTTCCTTTCGTCTCCATCACTTAAATCGCATCAAAACATATAGATCGCTTTGCATCATTGCCGTTGTGTGTATTTGTGAACCTGATGTTTACAGACGTGGTGCTATGATCGTTGAACAACTTGGCTGACATAAGTACAACAGAAGCCTGAGCAGAAGCACGTTCAGCGAACATCATCACGAACAATATGTAGCTACTTCGAAGAAAGTCTCTAGAGTTCTGTAACAGTTTTAGTGGCATTGTGTTTACCTACAAGCTTTATAAACAATACGTCATGAATTGTGACCGCAACTTCGATAGTCAACGGCCAGCTAAACTCTCTTCCTTCCTACATCGAACCTCACAAGGACTACTATCGTGTCCACATTTCCACATGGCTGTTTCATAACAGCCTACAAAATGCGCATAATACTGCTGCTCAGACCTCGCCTCACTTCCTCTTTTGATCTTCACTTAGCCCCGCTCCACCCCACCAATAGCTTGCGTACTCGAGTCGGTCCGTCTGAAGCTGGGCAACAAAGTGCAAGAGAGACAAGCGCTGCAGGCGTTGTGTGGAGGCTTGACATGTATCTGGCGCGGTACTGGTCGCCGGTCTTGATTTGGATTACCTTGGATTTTGTCTGCATCGTCTGATACTTGCAGTTGTCAACACGGAGAGTCGTGGATCATCGGCTGTCTTTTCTACAGTATCGCTGCGTGAAGTCCGTCTCCAGACCGCTGAAGTTGCCAGATGGTGAAGGTGGCGACATGTGTGAGCATGATTCTGGTGTCTAAGATGACATTAGCAAGACTGTTCTAGGTGACACCCTCTTGGGAAATGACCTACAGAACAGATGGAATCCGAGCGACTTCGCGCTGCTTCTTCCAGGGCTCTCCCTTCGTATGTGTAGGTGATACGAAGCAAATCGTAGATGGTCATGCGAGTTGTCGACATCTTGAAAACAGTTCTGGTGTATGCAAAACCTTAAGCAAGATAATTTCAGAGGAGTCTCGATCTTTCCAAACAGGCTTGCTATGCAGTATAAATGCTCTTGTCGCCGGTGCAACCGTAATCACAATTCCTCGCGTCGTCGTTGGTTGATTCGATGGTCTAAGCTAGACTCGGCCGCTTACTCAAGGTCAAACAGCAAAACACAGATGTTCATGCAAGTCACAACACCCTTCAAGAGAGACGACCGCTTTATGGCTGCTCAGCTTCCACATGCATAACATCAGCCTGTTTGAGCGCTAACGTGGAATGGGCATTAGCGCATGTAGGCAATGCATGTATGATCAGAGGTGGAGATGTGGGAACGCCGATGCAGGGGCATGCGTGGCCTGCAGAGGGTTGTAAGTGGATACTACGTGGGAGGGCCCGCGATATCCGCTGGTGTTAGTGAAGCTATCGGATTGATGATGGAGGTTTCCGGGAGTATGATACTGTTGCCTAATGAATTGATGATCCAGAATGGAGGGTTGCAGCAGTGGCGCTCTCGGAGATGGACGGAAGACCGAAGGCATGTCCGGTGTCGATGACCGAGGTCAGCGAGATGAACGAGATGTTTGGACCGTCACAAGGCAGCAGCAGCTTACTTGTTTGTGCATCGAGTTCTTTGGCTTCTCCAAGTCTCTTGTACTTTTGTTGGGCCCTAAAGCACGGGTGTGTTCAATCTATCGCCTAAGGGATGTATGCTTCTACTCAGCACTTGGTACCTGATCCTGTACCCTTTGCAGTAAAGGCACTCTTTCTGCATCAACAACACGATCTCCATCGCTGTCTGGATCTTGGTAGAGCATTTTGGACCATTCGCCCTTGCACACCTTGCTAACGCGCCACGTGCCAGCTTCACCTGCCTGCTTGAAGAACTCCTGGTTGTCGTCGAAACTCCTACCGCCAGTCTCTGGAAGATATAAGTAAGTCCACAGTCCGGCAATCGCATTCGTCGCTGCAAATGCCAGGAAGATGAAGTATGACAGATTGTTGAACATGACCGGTGTCAGGAAAGTGATCGCAAAGTTGGCGAAGCCCCAGACGATGACCGAAATGGCAGTGCCCTGAGCACGAGCGGTGGTCGGGAAGATTTCCGTTGGTATGAGCCAGACTGTTGCGAGCCAACCAATACCAAAGGCGCCGGTCGCGATAAACAGCGTAATGGATCCTAGAACTCCTGGGACGACAACCGGGATATCAACCTTGGAGGAATTCTCAGAAAGGCCGCCGAATACCGTGAGTAAGAGAAACGAGGCCGCTAATATGATGGAACCTTGAATCAATAGTTTACGGCGGCCGAGCGCGTCGATAAGTAGCCACGCAAAAGTCATCAGGAAGAAGTACGACGTGTAGTTACCGAGCGTCAAGTATTCCGATGTGCGGGTATCGAAGCCAAGGAGCTGCGTGGTTGTTAGACAAGATCTGACTGGAATAGGTTTTGCTTACCTGGAAGATTTGAGGTCCATACACAGAGACAGCCCCGTATCCGGTCAGAGCTTGGTTGATTTGGCACATGATTGTGACCATGGTCGGATGGAACTGTGGGTGGTATGGGTTCAACATATCCATGTATCCCACAGCATCGCCCTGCTCCTTCTCGTGTGCATCAACCAGTTCGTCGTACCTCTCCTTGCTCTCGTCACCGTAGATGTTCTCCAAAGCTGCTTTTGCTTCATCATGCTTGTCGTTGAAAACAAACCAGCGAGGGCTTTCAGGCAGATGCTCCACGAGTGCCATGAGTGCAACGGGGTACACCTGCATAACAATAATTGGTATCCTCCACGCCCATTGGTTTGTTGTGCCCAGAGCGATAGTGACACCAAGGTTGATACCAAACGCCATCACCAGTCCAAAAATGTTCGACTGGAACTCCTGTGCCAGTGACTTGCCTCTCGCATCGTCCGCAGAAAGCTCAGACGAGTACGTTGGGATCACAGCATCGATCCCTCCGACCCCAAGACCCATGATGACTCTGCCGGCCAACATAACGCCCAGTGCAATCTGGGGGAACTTGAAGCCTGAAACAAACATGATCAGGTTGCCCAGGCTAGCTGACGCTAGACTGAAAAAGATACTCTTCTTTCGTCCAAATTTGTCCGCCAACCATGAGAACAGCACGGCTCCCACTGCACAACCCAAGTAGTATACTGCCACGACAACACCGACGATCGGCGACTCTTCGCCGATACCCATAGTGGACAAGTAGTCCTCGTTCGTGTTGATTAGCGACATCATGCCCTGATCATAACCGTAGAGTGCGATGGCAGTTGCAGAGAACATTACGACCTGCGTCTGCTTGTCGTTGTACGCAGCGCGTACGTGGTTTGCAATGAAAGACATATTTGGCGGCTCAGGGTGCAATTGCAAACGCAAAGGTCAAGTCTGACAGGAAAAAAGTGAAGCACCAATTCTACGAGAACATGGCAGGTGCGCGTGAATAAAAACGTTTGGTGCCTTCCCGCGATTGTAAAAGACTCGGTCAGCTGGTGGATACTTGCGGCAGATGATGACGATGGTGCGCAGGTAACCTGTCTGAATGAGGGTTGGTGTACCCTGACATGGGGAGGCTCCACTACTGTCACTGCACGTCCGTGCCTTGCATCGTCCCGCCATCGATCTGGAACTGAAGAGCCTCAGCGTTGAACAACAATCACAGCGCAACAGGTCACCGTAACGGAAAGAAACCGACGCAGAAAGGCGCCCAGTCTATAAGGATACTGACCCCAAAAATACTACATAACAGTCCTCCTGATTCGGTTGAAGCAGGTCTCGTCGATTCTTTTGATCCCAGGATCGCAAACGCACTTGCAGCCCAGCTCTTCTCTAGGGAAAAGTCCCACGTTCCCTACTTCACTTGTACCGGGCACCAATACGCCCTTACTCTTCTCCTTCCTTGTTGGCGCAGATGTACAGTACTGGAAATTGTCGTGTCGGTAACCGAAGTCTGAGAAGTGATGCACCTGCTCAGGTCTGAGCAGCATCGCAGCTGCCAAACTATGTACCGGCGCATCACCCCAACGCTCATAGTAAAACCCACCATCTTGGTCCAAAACACGAAAAAGGTCTCGATACTGTGGCGAGCGAAAGAAGTCCATGTCTGCGATCTCGAAGTTTGACCAGAAGTGACACATGTTCCATAGATCACCGCTGGCGTCGCGATTGCGCAGTAAAGACAAGAGATAGCGAAAAGGCCATGGCGAATATGATGGCGCCATCATGGCTGTCCAGAGCGATGTAGTGGGGTACTGCATATTCGACTTATAGTCGGCCAGTTTGCGAAAGAGAGACGCTGCCGTGCGACCGTTCTCCCACAGCGCTATTGTGTATCCATACGTTTTACCATGCTTGGCCATCTCGACGAAGGGGTCATATGTTATCGAACATGTGAACGAAATGTCGGGTTCAACGCGCCAGTACCATTTATAGGGTTGGAGGGCAGGGTGGTCATAAAAGTAGCTGCGAATTCAGACTCAGCGATGACAGACGTGGTATGGTGTGTTCGTGGTGACGTACCCAGATTGGAATCTACACATATGGTGGTAACTTTCTATACCCCCATAGATAATGCGCTGTCGCTGCATCTCCTCCATACTCTCTTGTGCCCTTTCTCTATCAATCCACTCAGGGTATCCCCACATGTTTGTAGGAATGGTTTCAAACACCATACTTGCACCAGCACCTGATTCTCTGACCTTCTTCGTGAACTCATCGCTCCACGCTTCGTTGTTGAGGAAAACCCAAGGGTAGTTGAAGTTCTTGTTGAACTGCTTCTGCACGCTCTTTACGCTGGCTATTGCACCGTCCACGTCTGAATTCCGCGCAAGCATCACCAACGTTGCATTGGCTCGTGTAGCGACATTTGAGTCGATCTCCTGACAGCCAACATGGAACGGAGGGTCGAGGTTTGTTGCTGGGCGAGCGATGTTGAAGCTACGAATATGTGCCGCGAGTTCAAGGAGGATGAGAAAAGCTACGAAAGACAGGATCTTCCAATGCCGCAGTGCAAAGAGGCCAAACCAGTGAAAAGGATTTGTGGGCCGAGCCTGTCGAAGGCGGAAATAGAGCATCACAGTCGTCAGATGCAGTCGCGAGTGATTCTAGGAAAGACATCATCGTCGGTGCAATGGCAGGAGAGCAAGCAGAACTTAATACACACAGCAGGTTGGCAACTCAACCAGGTAGGGCTTAGCGATCATAGCGTAGTTAATCCTATGGACTTTCCGACCTGTGAGCTTCACCATAGCTGACACTTCAATGCTCGGCGTTGGATGCCTGATCTCGGCTTCGAAGCCTCAGCCACTTCTAGCGGTCTCCAGCAGACAAACATGGTGCGTTAGAAACTATACACTAGTCTTGAATTGCGAAAGATGGACGAACCCCTCCATGGCTAAAGATGAATATCCACACGTCAAACATTGATCTTGCTGTCAGCAGTACCTGTGTTTCTACTCAAACTTCTACAATCCCTCTTGTGCCCTGCAATAGATCGAAGCAAGTACCCGCGATCTTACATAAATAGTCCTTTGTTTTTGTTGTTGAGATACAACGCTGTTCATTCGTAGGGCTGGTATCAAGTGAGCCATTGTAGGCAATGCAGCGCTCGGACAGCTTCCAGCGTACTAAATCCGTCCACCTTGTAAATCTGTCAACATCTTTAGTAAACTTCTAACTGAAAAAGTAGTGTAAGCAGTTAGGTTTGGATCCTATATCTGTACGATTTTATGGGTTTCGGTGGTTGGACAATATATTTGCTTCGCGAGAAGGGCCAAGTCGGTACGGTACGGAAGTGGGAGTGGAGTAGATATTCAAAGGATTCGATACCAAGACGGATTCGGGTTTCTGCATTAGTGACTCCAAACACGTGAATAGAGTCTTCGACTTCAACCACAGGTGTGCAGGTAATCACGACAATTGGAAGGATAGTTTCCAATCGGTTATCGGGTGTCTACACGCCAAGGTACAATTTACACTGGGAGCTGACTCACCACATGTCTGGAGTATGCTTCTCCAGCGGACCATCGCTGCAATGGTTTTAATCTTACATAATCGTATTGAAATCCTACCTAGATTAGCTATGTTCGCGAGCCGTGTAAACGTCATAGGGAGTCATGTTGTTACTAAGCGGAGGTTCGATCCGGTGATTGTCGAACGACAGATGCAGCTAAACGCGCTGCCGTGCGTTTTGGGGGCGTTTTTGCGGCTCTGTGTCTCAGCATGCGAAGCTGAAACATATCGAATTGTCGTTGGGTCGAAGCGAATGTGGCTGACAAGAGCATTCTTGGTTGTGGTACATGTCGAAGAGAAGACTAGTGGCATGCAGTAACTACATAGACAACCGATACATGTCGTCCCAAACAGTGAGCCTGCTCGCTTTTAAATCTGTGCTCAGTATCAGCAAGTGGCAGGGATGCCACGTGAGTATTGTGCGACGAGTACAGCCGGATCATCTGCAGGAGAAATTCGAATAGGATTGTACGCTGTTACGAGAGGCGATGGTAGGGAGCAGCGAGCACTAAGGGAGAAGACCAAATCGTACAATCACAGTAGCAAAGATGAACAGATGAACAGAAAGCGACGAGACAGACTCGGGTGTGTCCAAGAGAACTCCAAATATAACGTATCAAAGCGCCTTGCCGTGAGGCATTCAAGTCTCTCAATATTCTTCCAGGATTTTCCGAGCCGTGAGGCTTCTTCTCTTAAAGATGTACTGCATATGGGGAATCGCTGAGTCTGATATAATGTCGTGAATCGTGAGGTAAGGAGGGGCGTCGGTGGGGAGTATGTTTAGGAGCTGTGCACGTGGGGAGCTCTCAAAGGCGGCGGTCCAGGTAGTCGACACGCGCCTTGAAGCCCTTGACTATTTCCCCAATGCGACGCACTTTATCAAACTCGACTTGGAGCTCGTCAATTTCGCGAAGTATGGACCGAAAACGCGCGATCTCAGCATCGGCCATCTGCATGGCGTTGCCAGCACGGTCGTATTGGACCTGGGTCGCCGTCTGGGTCTGCTGGGTGAGCTGTGATACTATCAGCGTTCTATACACTCAGCGAGTATCTGACTGCACGTTGCCAGCTTACGTAGTGCCATCGCTGCTGTATCGAGTACATCAAACGATCAAAGTGGGCGCCGAGCGCCTGTAGACTGGTGGGATCCAGGAGTAACCGGCCTTGACTGGATGCTCTTGAAGCGGCGCGGGATGAGCTGCTGCCTTGTTGCGACGCGGCAGTTGCAATTTGTGCCTGGAGATATTGCTGCTCTGAGGAGTTGAGCCCCAGGTCAGAGACCCTAACGGTGGACATGTGCACATTATCTTAAGAACATTGTCGGGGACGCTCCTCAGCCCACAAGCAGCTAGTAGGCGTCGCACGCTGTGGGTTTGTCGCACGTTACAGCTGCCGCAAAAGGAAACCTCAGGCGTCGTGATGGCAGGAGGGAGGGGAGCGCGATGGCAGACCGAGGCGCCAAGACGACTGGCCAAAACCGCAGTGGTGCAGCCGCCGAGAAGAAGCAACCATCGCATGAACCATCAACCTTACCACGCTCGCGCCGGGATGACCACCTGCAGCCCTAACACGGGTCGGAGAGAACTGATTCGCGGCCAGTGTCTGCTGCCGCGTCTCTCTGCGCGACATCCCTCGGCATGCAACCCGCGCGAAGATCAACAGGCGTTGTGAACTCGTTGCCGGTGAGCAGCTGTCTGAGAAGACGCAACTTGAATCTTCCCTTACTTCATTTCCCGACTGTTAGTCGCTCCGTTGGCCCAGCGTGCAGTCTCACTCTGAACGAAGACAGGGTCACTATGCGCACACCCTTGACACACTTATGAATTCTGCCGTAAAGTCGAACGAACCCCACTCACCATCTAGGACGGAGATGTACGGAGCGGTAAACCCACAAGGAGAAGGTGATACCGGCAGATGAACCAGCTCGATATGATGCTGACTTAGCAAATATGATTTGCATCCACTAACTGATCAGCAACTCACGTGGTGACCTTACTAGGAAAGTACCGGAGAATCTCCCTCCGTGGACAAGACGTCCAAACGGACTACAAGCTAGCATTGTTACTTGAACCGCCAAATAATAGAAATTTGGAGTCATGACGATGCAGTACCTATAGCTTCATGACGTGTCGTAGCACCCGCGTTCTTATAAAGCTCCGCAGTCTTCATTGTTACAGTGGGTAGGCATTTGGAACTCATCTATAACGATCATGAGGCTCTTCCAGTATCTCGGGGCCATCTTAACGTTCGCAGCAGCCTCCAAGGCTGTCATCTTGCAAAATGGACAAGTTCGAGAAACTCATTATTTAGATACCCAGATACAGAACATCGGCAGCGGTTGGAACTCGACTGCCTGGACCACATACGGCGCCAACGCTTCAGAGCTTTCATACAAGGGACGCTGGGATAGCCAACATATCTCTTGGTGGGCAGCACCCGGCCTCAAATTTGCCTTCGAAGGCGAGGATGTAGCGATCACTTTTGGACAGTACACATCAAATGATGTGTTGATAGCCTACCGTGTCGGAGGTCTCGATTGGCAGTTCACGAACATCACGACCAATGCAACCCACCACTTGGTATCTGCAGCTACACCTGGTCTGAACCTTACACAACAAGACCAGTTGCCGCTGACCTTCGAAATGAGAGTCACAAATTGGGGCTATGGTGTCCAGATATCCGCCGTTCATCTCTCCGCCGGCTCAAAACTTATCAAGATTCCAAATTTTTCTCGAGCCATCGAATTCATTGGAGACTCGCTCACTGCCGGCATGTACTCGACATATGAAACCTTCAGCGGATTTGGTTACATGATTGGTGCAGGACTTGGCGACGTAGAATTCAGCGTAACTGCACACCCAGGTATCTGTCTGCACGACATCAACTGCTGGGGTAATCCACACGGACAAGAATACCAGTGGTTCCAGACCTATGATACCAATGGCCGCGCACAGCAGATTCACGGAAACAACTCCGAACCCTGGGATTTTTCTGCCCACCAGCCTGCAGACATTGTCGTGATCAATCTCGGTACAAACGACAACAACATTGCAAACAATGTTACAAACGAGGAGTACTACAATTCCTACATATCCTTCGTCTCCAAAGTGCACAATGTCTATCCAGATGCGCAAATCATCATCATGTCTCTATGGAACGGGTTCGGTCAGCTTGGAAACACTTATTACGAAACTGGTGCCTTCAAGGACGAAATCTACAATGTGTACAAGCATTATGAAAACCAAGGTTTTGTCCACTACTTCAACAGCACGGGGATCCTGCAGCACAACGACATTGGACCACTGTACCATCCGACGGACTTTGGCCACGTCAAGATTATGAGTCATATGCTGCAGTACCTTCGAATCAAGTTCGGGTGGGAGTTCGCGGCGACTGGGCCGGAGGTTCAGCACGATACGTTGTATTGGAACGATGAGTCCGGTTATTGAGGCAATCACTGGCATGTTGGAGAAAATTGCACCCGAAGTATTGGGTAGAAGAGAGTCTTTGCATTCGGCAACCTCTGTCATGGACATTATGACGTATGTACATTGGAAAGAAAAGGGGGGTATATACACCGACACCAAAAATGCTATGCACAGAATCTGAAAAACTGCCGTATGGCCTCAAGCGCATTATAGCGCGTAGTTTTCCGCATGTAGGAAAATCTCATCTCTATCACTGTCGCTCCACACGCTCCTTTGCAGATCTGCGACTGTTTCGCTGACACTGACGCGCATACTCGGCGGTCCGCAGATGAAGACGCATGTTCGTCTCCCAAAATTCTTGCTTAGGCCCTTGAGGAGAAAGGGTATGTCGGGTCGTCCGTACTCGGTGCTCCAGCCGTCCTTCTTCTTGACGGCGGCGGGTAGGAAGGCGAAGCGCATCAGGTTCTTTTGAAACTCCGTGGGTGTAGACGGAAATCCAAAGTCAAACCCTTGCACATTCGAAGAAGTGCCACCAGGGCTATAGATTTCCGGGTTGATCGCGCCCGAACCGGCTTTGATGGCTTGCGAGATGTCGAGAGAGAGGTTACGATCTGTTCGCCGAGCGGTGAGGGACTGTGGCGCTGGCGAAATCATGTCGTGGTTTGAAGATGTATCGGAGTGGCTGCTCTGATAACTCGGGCGAGGAGGCGCGAGATGCCTCATGTGCGCTTGTGGAAGCGCTGAAATGTGGTCCTCGTTTTCGCGGCGAAGCTCACTTTCCTTCTCCGGATCGCCTTGAGCTTCGTCTCGGATCAAGGCCGAATGGCGTTTCGAAGAGATACCAGACATTCCTGAGAGGCGGTGGTCTGCAATATTCTGAAATGCATCGTTGACTTTGTCGTGGAGGAACATGGATACAGGTCGCGTTGGAGTCTTCGCACTGACGGGACCACCGCCTACAACACGCTTTGCGGCAGTGATGAAGAACTGGCATTCCACAGTCTCTGGAGGCGCGAACTCACGACAAATGCGGAGCTCTTCCTTGAACCATTCCATCGTCTCAGGACGTTTAAGCGCCCAAATGACGTGGATCTTGCGCGTAACAGCCTTGCCGTCGCGCATCTTCTTGATGAGGCAGAGTAGTTGCGAAATAATCGCTGTAATACCACTGCCTCCGGCGATAAGAACAACATCGTCGAAAGCCTCGATACGTCGCTGCATGCCTCCGTATGGGCCGTCTACGAACGCGCGGTACGTGTGCCATGGGCCATGTGTCAGCGCACTTTCAACGACTTTCTTTGTAAAACCACCGAATGGTCTGAAGACGACGACCATATCTCTATATCCCTCGCCATATTCCGATGGGAAATCATCATCGCACAGGGAAGCGATGGTGAAGGGATGGTTCTCGAAGACCGAAATACCAGGCATCCGGAGGTAAACATACTGCCCGGGTCTCCACTTTGTCTGGGTGGGTATTGTGATCTTGACGGCGTTCTCCGGCATCAGGGTAACAGCTGCTTCGTCGCCGATGAGCCACGATAACCGGAAAGGATTCGTCCAGTTGAGATAGAACAGCCGCATGAAGTAGGATAAAAGCCAGATGGCCAAGGTCGAGAACAGGTAGTGCCAGGAGGTGAGGTAATTGTTGCAATGCCAGAACATCATGCCGAGAAAGACAATTGCAACAGGTACGTGAAGAGCTACGAAGAGCTCGTACATTCGATGGCGAAGGGGTGCGATGGAGTGCACGCACAGGAAGCATAACGGCACGAGAGCTGCGACTCCTGAACGATTGTTAACTCATGCGTTATACACAAAAACACAGTTCTGCGCGTGGAATAGTTATGCATACCAGTACCGTAGGCGTAGATGCCATCCTGTTTGAAGAAGTTCTCGAATACTCTTCGCGCACCCTTCTCCCAAATGGGGGTCACGTAAAAAGGTACAGTGTGGAGGATGCTCAGAACAAGGCACAGGTACGCTGCCCACCTGTGCAAGACGTTTAGCCGCTCGTGGCTGATGCCGGTGACCATTGTGATCAAATTTGCCTTCATTGCGAGCGCTACGATCCATGGCAGTAGCGCCACTGCCATCATTCCGGATCGAACGGCCAGGGGAGGCGATCCATAAGAGATGCTCTGCCAGAACAGAGGCTGAGGAAGACAGCAGTAGAGAACTCCCAAGATGAACGCAAGGGCGACAATGACAATAACGCTCAACGACGGGAAAACAAGTGGTCTCCAGCCTTTGCGGATGTTGATTTGTCGAATGGGTCGATAGAAGACAAAACGGAACAGAGCCACCAGGTTGTTGATAGGTCCAACCGAAGAGACACTCGACTGTGTCTTTGGCCCACTAGGTAACGGACCTTCGCGCGGGAAGAACTTCATAGTAGACTTGTCAGTATAGAGAACCGACATCTCGTAGTCTGTGTCGGGAGAGGACGTCGTTGAAGATTGTAATACCTCTTCTTGGTGTAGTGCGGTCCGGATCTTATCCGTAAACAGGTGGTAGTAGCGTAGGAGCGCAGCGATGGTGAGCAAAGGTATACAGAAGTAGACATACGCCAGTGCATATTTGCCACTCTGGTTCCAAGGATCCACAGTGTTGGCCTCGATCAGTCCTGCTGGACTTGTGCTGTTGTATGGGACGTTCACTCGTCGCACGAGTGTTGTTACCATGTCTACAACATCGCGGTGCGTATGTGTGGCTGTGGTTCCAAATTGCTCCAAAGCCACACCTGCTTGGCGCAACACTGTCTCCGCTATCGCCGGCATCTTGGTCGCTGGTTATCGTATGCGTAAGAGCCTGGAGCTCGTGGAACCTCCTGCCAGCGAAAGCTGGACCACAAATGTTATATCGCCGATTCCAACAAGCAAAGAGGTTGGGACGGCGATTGCTTAAAGAAGATCCGGTAACTCGCTTCTACATAACACGAGTGTGGAGTAGCGTCGGTTGTGTTCATGCGGTGTGAAAGCACAGTAGAGCAAACCGGATTTGGTACGTTTGTGCAACCGATCGATACTTGCGCAGCTTCCGTTTTGTGATGCGACAACCCAATTCTTCATCTGTGTATCAATGTGTTTGTTTCTCCCGAACCAGGTTGGAAGGTGCAAGGAGACAGGAAACCGTTATCTGACAATAGCGATTAGTTAACGTGCGTGGGCGGAGCGGCCATAGTGATCCTTATGTTCCGTGCTTTGGGTGGGAAAAGTGTCACACGCAGGGTTCAGGGCATCCGTATCGTAGCAGCAAATGACGAATCTGATTGAACCGCTCACAGTGACCAGCGCTATTGGGCCAAGGTGTGATAGCGATATCTAACAGGGGTCCCAAAAGAGGACCCGAGAAACCCAAGCACTATCACGTTCGTGGACTGCATTGACGATTCATACCTCAAATACTGCATCGCCTGGATGCATTATGCGTGATGAGAGCGGTGACTGGCTGGAAAATGTAGATTCTGCCAATGAGGCGAGAACGAACGCCAGGGCAGCACTACCGTAGTCGAACCCTCTAAGCGGATGGCGTTCTTGGTTGCAGCGAGATGTCGACGCGATCCGTTCCCCGTTGCCTGCAGCAGAGCGTGCGCTGTCAATGCAAGGGGGAAATGCTCTGAGAAGTTACACGGCTTCGATGCTCATTCGAACCTGCGCTTCGGACCATGTTGCATCTGAGGCTCATCACCGTTCCAGGGCTCCAGCAAAATTTGCTCACGAGTCCTACCCATTACGATGGCGGCCTGGGCGAGAATGTGACACGGAGACAGATCAGCCACCTCGTGGGCGTACAGTCGAATCACAGCCGTTGAAAGCATGTCGCCTTTAGGCTCAGGGCCATGCTGCGGCGCCCCTAAATGGGCCGGCTCCGGTTCGCATGACTTGACAACCGGCGAATTGGAGAATTGGTATCGCAGTGCACTGACTGGAGGATTGCAGATGATGCATGGGCAAAAGAAAGTGTGGAGCGGGGTCGGCATGGACGCTGCGAGGCTTGAGTGGTTGTCGATCTCTCTTGTAGCGCCGGCCATCCCAATGGGGACTAGATTGAGATCAAGCTTTCTCTGGCCCGCTGATGTGCGGTGGTTGGTCGCTACACTTGAGATGCGGGTGATGCTGGTGCGGGTTCTCCGGCTATGGACAAGATTGACTTCAGAGAGCAGACAAGCTTCGGGTAGACGGTCCACGCCTTGTCCGTCCCGTTTGTGGCAACCCGTGAAGGATTCTACGGCACAGTAAACTGATTGATCTCTGCAAGTCCGGGCGAACAACAACGACAACAGTAAAGCGCCAGCTGCAGAGTCCTAGTTGTCACCCAACCAATACTGCACTTGGTACTTGAACGGCATCGAGCGGGACAAAGACTGTAGCCGATCTCCACTTCACACCATCTGAGCCGTGTATCTGATTCAGCACACCGTACCAGTTTTTCATCACAATACTAGTCCATTCACAAGTCCACCTTGGATCCCTCAGTGATATCACCTAAACACGATCCCCACCATCTAACACCTTTAGGCGCCCAGCGACCTCTTTCGAGGCCGGCCCACTTTTGGTGGGTTTCTCTGTAAGCGCCAGCCCTACATCAAGTGTGCCCCACGACACCCACACCGTGAACGACCGCTCCAGGGCCCTGGATCAGGCACAAGGTAGCTTCTAGACTGTTACGCGCTCGAGCGTGTGCTTGCTGGAGCCTGTGGCTGCAACTCTAATTGAACGTGCCGGACTGCAGCCTTGTCGAGTAGTCTCATTGAAACGGGCAAGTCGAGCGGTTGGGTAATGTGTACCTGCAGATGGTAGCGATACGAAAAGAAAAGATGGTGTAGATAGGTGTTCAGGCAGCGTGTGTGAGCGTCTTCTACGCACGTGGTCATGCAGGTACCTGAGATGATCATTGGAGAAAGTGCCCTTCCATGAACACCTCCAATGGTTGGACTGGTAGAGGTCTACAGATCCAAACCAGGCGTGTAGTTGGAAGAAACTATTGTCCGAAGTCACTCCTCGCATTCATGTTCTGAGTCACTCCCCTGAGCTGCAAGTGGATAATCTCAAAATGGTAAAAGTAAGCAAGGTACTGGAGTCATATCGTGCAACTAATTGGGACGTGGGTTTCACATGACATACTACCATCTATAGCATTCAAGGCGAGTGGATTTCATGGTCTAGTGTGTTGTGAACGATGCACGGTTGGGGAGAAGTGTTATTTTGACGAAGTAGACATACAAATATCTAGTGCAACAATGAGAAGAGTCTCCAGACCACGAGCCATCTCAAACGCCCCTTTCCGTGCAAAAAGCGAAGACGCATAAACCACGAAACAAATCTGTCTGACAGTGCGCACGCAAGTCTTGCGTACGTGCCAAACTCTTAGTCAAAGACAGGCGCGTACCCAACTCTGACAACAATAAACGAGGACCAACGTGACTAGACAGCCACTACGACGGACCATCCGCATCGCCGTCTTCCTCACTAGCTTCCGGCTCTTGGAACCTCTCATCCACAGCATCATAGTCGACTTCCTGTCCGAACAACACCGTATCCGCTTGGTCGGTCATCAGCCAGTCCCTCTGCAAACTTAGTGCGTCCATGATCATCCTAGGTAGAGTGGGACTCGCGCTGTCGAGATGGAGCGCCATCTCGATGGCTTTGGGTCCATATGCCGTGGCTAGCTTTTTGGCGAAGCGTTTGAATTTTCTTTCTCTATGTGCGCCTACGCCCACTGTCGAATGGTTAGCGATTTAAAGATTGAAGATAGAGGTCAACTTACTTGCGTCATCGTCAAACATCAGGATGTATTTGAACGAACATCCTCTGCGGACGAGCTTGTCTTCAATTGTCCAGAAGTTGAGTGGGAAGATATTGTTATCGTCCAGCCACGAATATGCAACGTTCAGCGTATGTATTGTCGGTCCGGCGCCATCGGCCGCAGTCGCTGGAACTAGGCCGAGTAGTATATGTTCGTAGTCTCGGCCCGGGGAAATTGTGTCTCCCAATGTCAAGGACAGGGTGTTCAGCTTTGGAGGCAGAATGTGGCGCATTACTGGGTATCCTGTCCAATCTCCATGTGAATCTGGTACGAAGTGTCCATCGCTAATCAACCAGCCCTTTGGCCTACCCATCAGCAGCTGGAAAGGTACTTTCAAGGCCTTGAGAGCACCGAAAGATTCGAATCCCTCCAGTCGACTATAATGACAGTCGAGGTTTTCGAAGCTGTCGTCGGAGCAAGGTCCCAATGTCAAGTCTGTGAGTGTATCCTTGTGACGATGC
Organism: Neodidymelliopsis sp. IMI 364377; assembly: GCA_027946375.1. Taxonomy (NCBI): domain Eukaryota; kingdom Fungi; phylum Ascomycota; class Dothideomycetes; order Pleosporales; family Didymellaceae; genus Neodidymelliopsis; species Neodidymelliopsis sp. IMI 364377. The sequence goes on along the minus strand of JAPEUT010000079.1, from coordinate 8,675 downwards.
AGGGCGGCGAAGATATCAGTAAACCACTGCAGCGAGCTACCAGACGGCTGACCTTCATGATTGGTGATGGCACTGAAGCAGTGCAACGTCCTGCAACATCTGATCATCCGGAGGATCCACTCGACAGAACCTTGTGCCTCGCCTTCAAAGTTGAGTGTAGTGACCCTTGAAGTTGTCGGTACCTCAGGCCATATTACCTCTTTGCTCGGACCAAAGACGGCTGACCTTAAGGAAAGTTTCCTCAGCCTTGGCAGGGCAAAAAGATAGAGCAAAGAGGGAACAACTTTGTTGTGTAATCGCACGTCTATCGTGTGCAACATGGAGTAAGCGTCATTGTGGTCCTGACCCTGTAACTTCATCCTTGCTGCTGTCACAATGGGGCGAAGCCATAACGGTTCATTCATCGTAACGTACGCTTTGTGGTCGGCGTCCATGAAGAAGCGTCTCAAGTTTGGTGCTTGTAGGACTACCATCGCAAGTTCTACGGAAGGCGAATACAAAACGTCCTGAGTATTTCCTTTTGATGGAACGTCGATCCCATCATGGAGGACGTCAATGCGCCTTAGAGCCGTGTGGAGCGTCTTGTTGGTGGCCAGTTTCCATGCAAAGTCAGGCAATGGTTTCCGAAATCTAATTTCGTATCGACTGTATAGAACCCGCTCAGCAATTGGGTGGAGGTCACGACACGTCCTGGCTACGGCGGACAAGGTACGTGCAGAGTGTCGAACATCCCATGCATCAGCCTCTTCGGTTTCCTGAGATGGATGCGGTAACTCATCGACGGGACGTAGGTGTTTGAGAATCTGGTCGATAATCTCGGTGGGAAGTTTGCGGAGAGAAGGCATGGTGACAGAGTATGCCCAGTTGTGAAAGCCCAGCCAAATTCGTTGTACTGTTCGACGAGTGCATCAATTCCTGGTATCGCTGTACACAAGATCTAGTGCATAGCAGAGACAATGTACAGCTACTCGAGTTATTTGCATCTGTAAAAAAACCCTAAAAAACCATCCTCTGTCCTACCCATGGGTGGGTGTTGGCACGTCCCAAACAAACGCGACGATTGGTATATCTTCACATGGATTTTGTGAATTACTAGTAGCATTCACAGCGTATGGCAGTTGTCTGGCACATGATATGGCAAGCTATGCCAATCATCTTCTTTTATCATGTAAGAAAAGATAGCATGGTTGTGGGCAACGAAAATGATCGTTCGACTTCGAGCTCGTTGTAGCCCAGAATACTCAAATACAGTTGGTACAGTTAGGCTCAACGATTCAACTTTAGTCTTTATAACCATGACAAGAATTGATAGAGCAAATGCCTATCTGTTGTGTCTCCATTGTCTCGAGCCGTGCAACAAATTAAAAATTTCATGTGAGTCTGTGGTGGGGGTAGCACAGTTTGACTGAACCATGGAACATTGCACGAAGACAGGCCTTGGTTCAACATCTCAAAAGCCAGCACAATATCCGCAAGTGAACTTTGTAAACACCACAAGTCTGTGTAATACTCTTTTTGCATTATCTTCTCCAAGTATTTGGGAACGATCTTCACTGCTCTACTCAGTCTTGCAACTGCACTCTTGGCTTCCACCTCAGTTACGACATCACTGCTCTACATCTTCATCGCTCCCCAGTATTATAAAGCAATCAAAACAGCCAGAAGAAAACGCCCACCAATGGAGTAGTAATTCGGTTCGTCATGATTCCTTTCGGCCTTAAACTCCAGGGCTCAACGATTTGTCTACACCAATATCCAAAAGAAAAATAGGAAAAACGCATAAAAATGCTGGAAGAAGAGGTATCCAAGCCCTATGGTCCAAATGCAAATGCAACGATCTCGTAAGATCCCCAATGATTTGTACAGCGATGCAAATGCAATGAAGAAAAAACAGCCATGATATACAAGGGCGCCATATATGTGATGAGTTGAATGATCCGAGTTTGCGGAAGGCCCAGACGCTGATCCTCGAGCGGAGTTCCGGTGTGACTCTGAGAGGCGTAAGCAGAAATCGGATGGGATCATCAGAAACGATAATCGCCAACCGAGTTGCTTTGCACTCCACCCAAAGAACAGCATATGCGATACATCATGCCCAGATGAACAGACGCGGTTATGAAGGCCATGAGTAGAACATCGCAAAGACCTGCCTATCGAACACAGTACGGATACGTCTCGGGTGGATGTGGGTCGCCGTCAGGGAGATGCTGCATGTCTCGAAGAAAGAAAGGTCTATGATTATGTGGTTTGCGGTGGTCGATCTGGGGGTATTGTCTTTTGTCGTAAGCATGGAGAGCCGCCAACGGAAAAAGATCGCTAAAGAACCATCCAGCAGTCCTTAGCGATATGGAAAGGAAAAGGGCTCGATTAGCTTATTCGTCGCAGTCGTGCATGAACGAGTTCTTCGGCCAAGGGTAATCAGTTGATTTCCTGTATAAATGTTAACAATATCCATATCACGCAGAACAGTGCGGTACATACCAGTCAGTGTGGTTGGGATTCTCGTAAGCACTGGGGTGGTCTCTGATGTACTGTGTTGTTGGGTAGCCTTCGGGATCACAGGTCATCTCCTCACTGCCCTCAGGTTGGTAGATGCGGATGTAGTCAATGCGCATGTATGCGGGTAGCATAGCCGCGATCTGAGCGAGATCAATGGCTGCGAAACTGTTTGACATGCCGAAGTTGGCAATGATGGTCATAGGCTCTTCAGGAATGATTCGAGTTCCGATGTTGCCAGTAGCGCGCGTAGCCGGAGCCTTCATTGTCCAGGTCTTTTCATCACCTACATACCAAGTGATAAAACCGCTCTTACCGGTCTTGTACTCAAAGGCGTACTTCTGGTACTGCTTGCCATCATACCAGTCGGTATTCAGATTTGTGAGACCAGAGATGGCCTCTTGAAAAGGACCTCCCTTGTACGAGTTCATCGAGGTAATGGTGGTGTCGTAGACCTCCATCTGTTCGTAATCTGGCATGTACCAGGTGTCGAAGGGTGCAGCCTGGAAAGACTGGGATACGACACCGACAGCGTTGGACTCGCCAGGTCCTAAAAAGTGGACTGATCCTTCCAGCGCATCGATTTCGGGAGCGCTGCGAGATTTGCCGGGGCTGGGATGGTCCTCGCCTTTACAAGTGCAAGCAGGAAGTCTCATGCCAGGAAGGGAACTGAGACCGTCGTAAGAACTTTGGTTTGGCGTAATGCCCACGTCGCACTTGTCGTGGTAACTGTACGGCCATAAACCTTCGGTCGAACCGAGGTAGCCCGGGCGAGCTAGGTTGCCCATGGTCCAGAAACCAGGCCAGAAACCACTAACGTCACCCTTTCCAGGCAGTGAAATACTGGCCTCGAGGTGGCCACCCTTGTAACAAAGCTTGTTCCATGACTGAATCATGCCCGATCGGTAGTTGAGGCCATGGTTCTTGAATAAGTCAAACTTCAAGTTAAGCGTGCCGTTCTCGGTGAAAGCTGCGTCAGGATCGTACCACTGCTATGTGTTAGCACCGGTTACCAAAGTCTCGCTGAAATGTTGCCTACCTCCAAATCTTGCGTAGCACCATACCAGATGTCTACAGCTTGGAAATACGGGTCATCACCGTCGTAGAAAGTACGACCGTCGGTGTTGAATTCGTCGGAGAAGACCAATTTCTGGGTGGATCCATCATATGATTTGCGTGTCATAGCGGCGTCTGGGGTGTCTGGGTCGATAAGGCTGACGCGAATGTTCTTCAGATTCGGCACGTTCTCTCTGCCCTTGATACACAGCGGGTTGTTGGTGCACGGTCCAACTTCCTTCTCTGTTAGCTTGTCGACGAAGGTACTGTCAAAGTGTCAGTAAATGTCTCAAACTTGACTAATGACGTCAGATGTTGGACGTACAGGATAGGGTATCCGATGAACAGGAAGAGCAGGCCGAGCATCATGATTCCAAGACCGCCCAGGTTGACCATTCCTCTCCTTGTGAAGATGTCGCAATCACGTTTGTCTTTCTCACCCGGTTCTGGGTTATGTAAAGCGTCATCGGCCTCGACGTCTTCGGGGAAGAGCAGTAACCCTGCCGATGGGTGGATGTTGAACTTCTCGGACACTGTCTGCGTGTTGAGATCCTCTTCACTGCCTGCCCGCGAAGGTGCTCTCGAGTCGTCGAATGGCGAGGCGAATGGTCCTCTCGAAGACATGTCCGATTCCCAACTTGTTCGCCGCGAAGACATGACAGAGGGTGAGCGCAGCGGCGACTCATCCCTGAAGGGCTTCATCTTGGACTTGCGTGGCGGCAGCAAGAGGTCGCCAGACTCTGCGAGGCCGACATTGGAATAGATGTTGGGTACTTGGGTTGCCGACCGCAGGCCAGGGCTTGGTGAGGTGCCGGGTCGTATGGATGTCGTCAACGATCGTGCCGAGGTTGTTCGCGCCGTGCTTGGACGTGCTTGCGGCGGCGAGTTGTCATCTGTTATTATGTCATGCGAGCCAGAATTGAGGCGCAGATGCGGCGGGTTCTCCCCACGGGGAGATAGCGGCGCCGACATGGTGAAGGAGCGTATGTGGTGTAGATGCTAACGATCGTGTCCAGCTATAGGGGTCCAAGGAAGGGCGAGCTCCAGGCAGAGAACGAGTGTTGTTGTCGATTCCGTGCGCGGCATGCAACTGGAATGACCAAGAACGGAACGACGTGCGTAGCGCCCTGCAGATGGGTGCCAGGGCAACAGCAGCGTCGAAATGCGCGATGGAAGCCTCGTGGAGCGGCGGCGGCTGGGGGAACAGGCAAATTGGCGAAAGACTGCTCGGTGTCGCTGCTGGTGAAGAGCAGAAGAAAGGGCGCCGCGAGGAGCGTGGAAAACGGAGTCGCAGGTGCACTCCTGGGCTAGACGGGGGCGTCCCGGGTGGGCAGGTGTGGCCAGGAACGCGACTTGGCAGGCACTACTACCTCGAGTCGCTACTCACAGTGCTCGCAGTGCTCACGATGCCGTGGGGAAAAGCCGCGGAGAAGACCAGAGAAGTCGGTGTCGGTCGAATCGTGCGTGAAGCGTTGTCAAGCGAGCACAGGCGGAGGAATGCAGCAGTGCTGGGACAAAGAGCAACCAAGGTACACGCAAAGGTAGAGAAGAAACAAGATTCACGGCAGTGGCAAGCACGGCTCAAGCTCAGGGACGAAGATCTCGAAGCTCGAACAAGGAGTCGAACAAGGCGCAGCCAATCACTCTTGAAAGCCTCTAGACTCTTTGACAAGGCGCTTGCATGGAGGCGACTCTTTGGTGCTAAATTTACTCGGCCTAGAAGCTCAACCATCACGACCAGTTCAGCAACATGTTTCAACACTTGCTCGGTAGTCCCTGTGCGACAGCTGCAAAAGTCTGCGAATCGACAGATGGCCTCGCAAACATTATGCCTCTCCCGATTCATAGTGCTGTCATGCGCTGTCCCTTAGCCAGCCTCCCCTGCCCCTGTTGAGATGATCGTCTCCCTGTTCTCGTCGAGTCGTCATGCGGCTGCAGTCCTTGTCTCTGCTGAAACATGGCCATTTCGCCCGTCCTCACCGTGTCTTGCTGTGTGAACCAGTCGTGCAAGGCACAAACAGCATCCTCCATTACCTATGGCTTCCATCGTATTGATGGGGAAAGGAGATGTGTGGAGTGGTTAGCTTCGCGATCTTCGTTCAACGTTGAGGGTGACGCGTCGCACCACATATAATGTCCCAGCGCAAAGCGGACGTCGTCGCCCTTTAAAACACGCACAGCACTGCCTCGTCCCTAGTCAGGCAAGTTGCGAGTTCAGTACGATCCCAATCTCGTATAACCACGTCCGACATCCGTATCGCTGCGGGAGCGGCTAACTGGGGATCACCGCTACAAACTACCTACTATAATGATCCTTCAAGGGTTTGGTAAGATTACGAGGCTGAATCCTGAGGTCGAGGCTGCAATAGTTCATGTGTTAAGCATCCAACGTTTGTTCATTAACAAATCACGCGCAGCCAAGATCGAGGATTGCTAAGATCTGTCGAAAAAAGGGGGTGTTGAGACTCTTGTGACAGCCGCAGATGCATCGGCACGGGAAAGGGCTGCAGGAACTTCTTAGAGGCGCCATTCTGGAAGAGTGGCCGGGCCCGGCTAGTGCATGATTGGCTGTGTCAAAATGCCGTTGCCAGCAAATAAGCGCTGTGCGCCAGAGCCTGGTTCAAACAATGAAGCTGAGGGAGATTTGGATGGACATGTTTGAGGAGGAATAGGGAGTGGGGCGTACCTGAAGCTAAGTGCATACACATGCAAGTGATGTCACTTTGGTAGCAGCTCCGAAGCATAGACATGAAAGAGGCCCGCTGTTGTGCCATGGAGAAACTGTCAGCTGTGGATCAAGAGCGTTGTCAATCAAGCACGTCTATTACAATGCTCTCGGAACCCGCCGGCAGATATCGTTTAAGCTTCGCAAGCACCTTTGAAGTCGTGCTGCTGTCGTGTGCGAATATGCGCAAGCAAGCGTCCAAGCTTGAGCAGATGATGTGTGCGGGTACGTAGCATTTGTGTACGCACAGCTGTGCAAAGGCTGTATTTCACCGTAGTACATGGTTAGTCATGTCTCTCACAGCCCAATTTTACGTGCTACTCCTTGTAAACACAATCATATTACTCCCCGGTTTATTCAGGGTATCTAGGACTCAACACTCAATGCCTTCAATCCAACAACCTTGCCTCCGTCCTTATCTATCGACACGACGTAATACTCTGCTCTTGTGCCTTCAAGCTCAACTCTGAACACCTTGACGTCGCCATTACCCGCCTTCTTGACTGCGTCAATGACAGTCTTGTATTGTGTCTCGAACCCCTTTGCCTGGTGTTCCTCGACCTCCTTGTCGCCGCCGATGAGTTTCTTCAGATCACCTGTAGAGAAACGTCAGTAGAGTTCTTCGATGGTGCAGGTCATGCAAGAACTCACCAGCAGTGATCTTGTCGCCCCCAAACTCAAGCGCAACAGGTTCAAAAGGCTCGTCCGCATCGCTAACATAGTATTCTTCAACACTCTCCAGCGCCTTGGGTACTGCCGTGTTCACACTCTTCGTGCCGTACCCCTCCTTCTTCTCCAGGTTCTGCTGCTCAGCAGGTGCGCTGTCCTGATTCGCTTTGTCGAGAAAGGCGGCGTAGTCTGCGTCTGAAGACATGTTACGCTGTCTTGTGTAGGTAGATTTGTATGGGGAAGGAAGAGGTGCGCGTGTGGTACCGGTGACCAGAAGATGGGTGGGAAGCGTTCGTGTGCCGTGTGCGGTTGTTGAGGAGTAGCAGAGGCTTGTAGCGCGTGGGGCGGATGAAGTAACAGGCGAAGAACAGCTTCGAAGGGTACTGAGATGTGGTAATGCGCGTGCGACACGTCGTGGACAAGAACTCATGTTTTCGCGACGCCCATGACGCAACTGGAGGATGCAAGTGCAAGGCGGGCGGTCCCGTGAGTAGCTCTGCCCCACTAACAGCTGCCAGAAGCTGGGTTCAAGACACCTAAGATCAAGGTTTCAACAAAGGATCCAAGACAATGCATTAAGGGTCTAATATAGGTCATTCTGAATACTACTTGGAAGTAAATAAATACATAGCGAGAGTTGTGACATCGCTTTTGATGATGATCATACTAGCATGCCGCCAGATGAGGGTATCTCCACTTGAACACCTTCTACATGGCCTCCAAACCCAACCTTGAACATCTGAATAGCAAGGAAAAATGACTGGAATACTACATGAGTTTTCGTATATTGCAAGCGCTGCGCGGGCAACGAGAGGATACGCAACCTCAGCCTGACGGGTGCACTACATGTCCATCAGGTAAGCTTCACACCCGGCTAGACAGCCTTCGAGTTGTGAAGTCGGTTATCGAGAATCTCGACGACGTCGACTTGCCAGCTGGCTGGTTCGAGAAAGTTTAGATGACCTTCACAAGAATCCATTTATGGCTTCGGTTCAGCTGGGGTGGCAGGGTGAGGAACACCGTTCGTCGGCGCGGTGCGAGGGCTGCCACGCTCGGACTTGGTTCCATTGGCCTTGGGCTCATCACCCTCGTCATCGTAGTTTTCGTCAACATCTACGTGACGAGCAGCTGGCTCATGGTGCTCAGGACGAGTCTCCTTTGCGGGCGCAGGGGTCTCCGACATGCGAGGCAGCGATGCCTGTGGTGTCTGTGGTGCGCCGATCGGGGCTAAAGAAGGCGGGTGGTGAGCAGCCTCTGATGGATGGTAGCCGTCGTTGAAGCGGCGGGCGTCAGGCGCGGCCTGAGGGCTTTGACGTGGAACCTGTGGGGACGACATGCGGTGAGGTGGCGAAGGACGACGGCTGTGAGGTTCTTCAAGTTTCTGGCGCTTCTCGTCGTTGGACTGCAGCTTGGGGCTCTCCTCCCACTCCCTGTGCCTTTTCGGGGGCGCAGTAGGCGGACGATCCTCACGATCTCGCGCAGCTGCTTCAGCTGCAGCAAGAGCAGCAGCAGGCGGAGGTGCACCACTAGCGATGCCACCAGTCGCAGAGGGATCAGCGTGATGCTGGTACGGTCCCTGGTAACCATTGCGCGGAGACCCAGCACGGTTCTCGACAATGGGGCGCACCTCTGGTGGCGGACTACCCGGACGACCAAAAGGTGGGAGAGGTCCCGGAGTAGACTGTCCTGGAGGGCCTGCCAGTCCAGCAGGCGGTGGAGGGGGCGGCGG
>JAPEUT010000078.1:0-98029 GCA_027946375.1 Neodidymelliopsis sp. IMI 364377 | reverse complement strand
AGACAGACAGACAGACAGACAGACAGACAGACAGACAGACAGACAGACAGACAGACAGACAGACAGACAGACAGACATGAATGCGATGTCATGTGTCTTCCAACCCGAGGGGAAGAAAGGCAACTGCAAGTAACCTCATCTGGTCGAGGTCTTGAGTTTCGTTTCAAATCTCAAATTCCAGAAACCATACTAGTAGAGAGAAGCTGCAGAATAAACAGCCATGTGTTGTTAATGTACACCTTTGTGACACTGCTGAAAAGAAAGAGACGGCGGCAGCAGAGCATGAGAACACTGTCTCTAGCTTTAGACTGACTCAACAACTTAGGTCAACAACTTAGGTTAAGAAAAGAGACAAACGGACGGAGGGACATGCAATCGGAAGCCGTGATTTTCTGATCTCAAGGCAATGAGATGCAACCGCGGTAAGCACATATAGCATAGTTTCTCCTGCTTTGAATTTCTGACATTTCAAAGCCATGATTTGGAAAGATTGCAAACAGATAAGACACAGAAAGCGACAAGTTTTTCGTCAAGAGTTTACCTGTAGACGTTGAAGCAAAAGAGACAGCGGCAGGAGCGCATAGGTTGTATCATACTTGGTTTAGAATCAATCGAAGACCGACACTGACAAGAAGAAAACAGGTGGACAGACAGAAAAACATGAATATCGTTACTGATAGTTTTTAGACGCGCTGAGAGGCAAGACACAGCGAAAAGAGCGCATGATCCGCTAGGACATGACTCTCGACTTCGAGTTCGAACGTTGAGGTCAATCTGCGCCGGAGCATTCCGCCAGGAGTGAGTTTCTTTGAATTCCTCAAAAGAGGAAAGCCGCAGGGACAGCACATCCGCGATTCACCATCCGTTTTCTGAATCCGAAATGTCAAGTATGCCCAGCAGGCGGACGAACTTGTTGTCAAGTGTTTCAAGCTTTGCGACCTTGCTGGGAGAAAGAAGCAGGAACAGCGGCACATGGTCCACTCTGTCCTGGTTTTCAGGTTGCGAATTCGATTTCCATGATCAGTCGTTGCAGTCGATTTGAGCAGGGGGAAAGATGATTAGACAGACAGAGGACCATGTCTTCCCAATTCAAGGCTCCGTGATTTGAGAAAAAGAAAATGCAGCGAAGCAAGCACATTTCACGATATTGTCAAATGGGTGGTTTTCGATTCTTGGTTGAAGACTAGTCAGGCAGGGAAGAGACACACAGACATCCAGTCAGTGGATTTAACTTTCCAACCCGTGAAGCAGAGAGACAGCAGCATAAGCACATCCGTAATTCTATGTCTAGTCTTAGTCTTGATTTCGATTTCCGAATTTTGACATCGTTGTGGATGGCTGTAGCCTTGCAGATCCGAAAAGCAAAAACGAGGGAGTATCAAGCTCACACCGACATATCGATGTCTGTTTGATATCCATCGCGAGTTCTCCTAATTGAGGTTGTATCCACCAGGAAAGAAACGAACAAATGGAAAGATAAACAGCACATATCAGCCACTAATAGCCTTTTCCAACCAAAAGAAGAAGAAGAAGAAGAAGAAGAGAGGAGATCAGTAGCAAATGCCACACAATCAAGCCTAGGTTCGCCATCCATTCTCGATCATCAAGTCAGTGCAAGACCGGTGAATCCAAGGAACGAATTTTCAAAGCCGAGAGTGCACAACAGACAGACAGGCGAAAACACACATTTTCCCCAGAACTTTGCCTCTTAACCCAGAAAAGTAAAGCAAAGCAAGGCATGGTGAGGGTCTGAATATTCAGTTTTTTTTCGTTTTCTCGAGGAATTCAAGGGAAAAAGGCAGGGAGAGACTGGGTTGATTGTTGTTTTGGAGTACGGAGTTTCTATTTGGTTTTCTTTTTGGGGGGTTTGAGTCAGTTTAGAGTAGAAAGGAGGGGAGAGAGATGGAGGTTGATACACAGATCCACGTCCACACAGACAAATGGCCGCACTCTCAAAACACTACTTATAATGAAGGAACTCGGTTATGGTTTTAGTTTGAGGACGATAAAGGTCATTATATTGCGTGGAGTTGCGGAAACAGGGTGCGAAGAAAATGTCTAGAAACGCCGTGCTATGTATGTTTCCAAGCTGACTTGTGCGATGCTATACCATGCCATATCATATCATGCAGATGTTGTTGCTATTATGGCAGGAGTGGAGTATATACCTCGTTTTTCCAAATATACTCACTCACTCATACCGATGATCCCCTCCTATTCACACAAAACCTCACTCCAACCGCCCCATCAACGCGGCCCTCGACTTCGTATTCACAACCCCACCGACCCCAAACGCCGGGATAATCCTGCCGATGCGCGCAAACGCGCTCTTGGCCCAGTTCTTCACCACCTGGCCCACCCTTCCCTCGGGCCCGCCCATCTGCGCGTGAGGCCGGTTGTACAGATCCAGACCTAGCAGGTGCAGCGGCGTGCTGACGAACTGGATGGCGGCGGGAGTGACGAACTGCGCGACGCTTGCAGCGCCTACGAATTTCTTCACTTCGTCGCTCATGTATGTTTCCATTCGCGGCGCGAGTAAGGGGGGCAGGTTGAAGGAGGCGAAGATGGTGAGGCAGTCGCGGACGGTGAAGAGGGCGAATGTGGGGAGGGGAACGGGGCGTTTGGAGCCGCTGGAGCCGAAGAGCTGGGTGAACTGGTTGTCTTTGTAGAGGCAGAGGGCCAGGTTGGATGTCGATGTTGCGACGAATTTGGTGGTGCCGGCTGTGGTGGCAGCAATGGGCGTATTGGCGCGGACGGAGGCGAAGGTGTCGATGGCGTTTGCGGTGAAGTAGGTGCCGAAGTAGAGACTCTGTTTGGGTTAGTTGTGATTGTTGGCGTTGATGAAGTTCGACGTACGAAGATGAGCACAAAAGGCTTTCCGGTTATGAATCTGTGTGGCTTCAACAGCAGCTCGCGTGCGCTCTTCTTCAAGCTCTCGCCCAGTGTGTTCCTCCCGCTTGCGTTCTCGATGATACCCTTGTCAATCATGGTAATGATAGGCGCAACGAGGGCGCCCGCAGCGCCAGCCGCCAGCGCGTCGCTTCCAAGACGCAGGCCGAGTTTGTTGGTATTCCATTCGCGTTTCACCGCTGTGGATGCGTCCTTCGGTGTGGTCATTGCGGCGTCTTTCGTCGAAGCTAACCGTCGCGTGTGGTGATGCGAGTTTGAGTAGCGATTGGACCTTCACAGCGCGTCTGCTATGCTATTCTTGATTCTCCTGATCTGCTTCTGCTCTTCCCCCACTGCAGCTTCCTCCTGTGACTGACAAACTCCCTCTTTTTGTGCTGCATGTAAGCACACGGCTATCTACGATGCGGTTTGTTGCGCACGACAAGCGATGAAGCGGCGACGTTGATGCGAGAGTGACGAGGCCTCCAAACCGTTCTTCTGTGTCAGAGGTAAAGAGAGAAGCTCTCAAGGCCAGTCAGGAGACGTCTAGACAATCGCGCGATGACAGTAGGCCCAGCTGCTGCCGCTCTGAACTTTCCGCGCGTCGGCGTTTGGAACAAATATAGCCGAGCCGACTTCGGGGCGCGTTGAGCGGCTGCTTATCCGATAACCATCGTGTTTACTCCGTCGCTGGGGGTAGCTTCGGATGAGCGATATAGAACTACGCATTTGTCGAGGCTGCAGCAGCTGTGGATTGGAGGTCCACGTCGAAGCGCAAGTGGATGGGTAGCTTCGGCTCAACATTCTGCATAGGATGGGTTCATCGAGTGGAACGGATATCAACCAGCTCGTCACCTGTCAAACATCTACAAGCCGTCGTACTTCAGACAGCGCTGTGCTGAATCGTTCGTGTCTGAACGGCTTGCAATCACAGCAACAACGTATGTGTAGCAGAGTCATCGTATCATTAATCATACACTGCATAACCACATAAACCATTACCTTCAAGCCATCGTCTTCGGACTTATAGGTGCCAAATATGCACTCCCGCGACTCCTATCGCCCACGCTCGCTGGCACAGTAATGAATGGCTTCCAACTTGGACTCCCAGCCTCCTCGTCTTTCTCATTCCTAGGAAACAGCATAATCGTATCCATCTCTAGCGGCTCCAACTGCGGTCTCCTTCCAACTCTGGGTGACACAATCTCCACCACCTTCCGCCCAGAGAGACGTTCGGAGCGCTCTTTGCGCTTGAATAGCAAGCGCAGAAATGGTACTGAAGCTGAGATGATGCCGCTGTTTGTCTCTACTTGTCCCCAAAGGAGTAGGTCTGAGCCGTAGATGGCGCTATTCCACGGTGACTGTGCCCATAACCTCATGACATGCATACGCACTGCAGACGCCACAATCGCCATGATGCCAACCGAGAAGATGCCAACAAGAGCAAGACGTTGTCGCAGTGGTACGTTGAGGCTGAGTAACGTCGGTATCGGTAGCAAGAGGATGACGACGTCGCTGAACAGATTCAAAGCCGCTGTGAATATAAACAATATCGTCGGGTCGTAGCACTGGGTCTTTGGCGCGTTGACGTTTGGTACTTCATCGAATTGAGCAAAGTATACGTCCGTGTTCCACGCGTCCGAGGGGTTTCTGCACTGAAAAGCCGCAGCCAGAACGGCGCCGAAGGAGTACACCATGACAAAGGCAATGGTACCGTTGACGACATGGCGCAACGCGCGGTGTGATGCGATGCTTCGGAAGAAGTAGAGGATGCTGAGTTTGACAAAGCAGAGAGCCGCAACGTAAGACATGCGGTACATCCACCATGTTATCATAATCCCTTTGACATGCTCTTTCATGAGCGGACGTTTCTCCTACGTGAACGTTAGAATAAGTTGAGTGAATCTGATGTCGAGGATAAGTACTGGTATGCGGTAGTAGCTCGGTCGCGAATGACTGCTCGTCTCGTCCATGTAATAGTTTACGATCAGGTTACCCCAGGTAAGTACCTTGATTGTGAGCCGAAGAGCCCTAGGCGGAGGGATCGATAACATACCAGAGCCGTGAACATGAGATGGTCTGTCGCCGTCACAGCTCCTACGAGATAGAAGCGGCAGTAGTAGCTGGTGATACATTAGCATTCAGTATCGTTACCGCACACAACTGAGCGTACCGTAGTGCGATCACTATCGTTGAAAGTCCAGTCAACACGCACCCCACAATCACCACAACGAAGCCTGGACGAAGGTACATATCGACAGTCTATTTCCTGGCGCAGCTAAAGCATCAATGCTAATCGCAGGGGTGATTGACACTGAGATTGGTGGTAGTCATCAAAGAAAACCCGAATTGTCTCATCCAGAGAGAAGCAGAGAAAAAAACCAAAGTGAGCGGGGATACCAATAATGGAGAGAAATAAGAAGACTGCCCTCCCCTATTTCACTAATGCGTGTCCACCGGGCCGACGCGTTTCCCCAGATTCTATACAAGTACGCCATCGGCTACGGTCTGTGACATGGAACCATGTACCTGCAGACACGCGAGTGCTCAACAAGGCGTCGGCTGTCATGCGACTGATTGCCGGAGCTGAGGATGAAATATGGAAGCGAGAAACTCGCTCGGACGGAGATCCCCATCAAGTGCAAGGAAGCGGGGGATCAGTGTGCGGCTAGTGGCAGCCGGTATTGAGCAGTTGGGAGGCGTCCAGTACAGGTTCTCGAAGCCTATAATGCTGCGCAATATAAGTGATACGGCCCAGGAGCTGCGTGCTGAACAGTGCGCGACCAGGTGTGTGTGTTGAATGTATCGCCTGAGTCTTGAGATTGCTCATCTTTCCACGAATGATCAAGCTCTAGTACTTCTATGTACACATCTGTTTCGTGGGACATCAAGTGTGTCGCTCGTGGTAGATCTGATTTGTCTAGGGTGTAGGATTGTAAGGTAAGTGTCTGAGATATTAGGCTGAAACACGGCTGATGTTCGTGCTAGGTAGGCCGTGTCCACCACCAATCAGTACCTCGGCCGTTGGCCTCTGGCGAACACTTAAACGTGAGAAACAGCTGAGAATGCTGACGACTGCAAACAAATCCGTAGAGTAAGATCCTCATGGGATTTAGGTGTGCTCGAGGCCCCGGGCCGGGGCCATAAGTTTGTTGAGATGCGGAGGTCCAGCATCCGGCGTGAAACTGGCATCCGATCTGGGGGATGCGTTTGTGGAGGAGCGTGAACCTAGAAGCACGACAAAAAATTAGGAGTAGGATGTTCGACGTTGAAGAACAGGTTTTTGAGAAACGCTTACTCAACGTGAACCCATTTGGCATACTGTGCTCGGAGGTCTACATCCGCATGGAAATGAGATATGATTACCTCTGTCTACTGTCAATGGCTGATCGCTGCTCAAGAAATCAACGGAGGAAAGTCAAGTGTGAAGAACGCCGCACAGTTGTCAATGTTCTAAGAGAGATGGAGGTCCAGTTGTGGAGAAGTCTTGAAGAATGACCGCCCAATTAAAGGCAAGTGCATTGCAAGCGCAACTGAGCCGCAACCTTGGCATATGGTACGCATATCAGACACAAGTCATGTTCGAGCTGCAAAGAGCTCGTTCGCTCTTGATGTCGTGTCAGTTCTTGGCCTGATGTTGCGCGATCGAAGGACCTATCACGCGTGATCAACGGTTTGCGACTGGACAGCGCTGCGCTAGACAGGGGTCAGCGACATGAGCGAGAATGACTCACTTTGGCTCACTCTGATACGACGTCAGCAGACCCTGGATTGGAACAACGATTGTTACGACGAGAAGGGCGGGCTTGAAGTCAGCACAGTCTCTGGTGAACGGTCTGGTGGTAGCAATTTGATCTTGGGTGTTTCCTATAGGAACCGTCTAAGTACTGCGTACCTAATTCTTGGCGAGACTCATGCTCATTATGAACTCACGTCGACTCATTGTGACTCTGAGTGACTACGTGTGATGTGCTGTACTCATATTGGGTCAGCCTGATGTTGCTGAGTTCGTCCATGTGTGAGAGTGAATCAAGATGAGCAAATGTGATGTTGATAAGATATAGAGATGTATGATTAAATTGGTACACTAGTCACTGAATGTATGCTTTGCAGCAACAACAGTGACTGTGAGTACCATAACCCATAGCCCAACAGCCTCTGAGATTATACCCTACTTTGCCGATTTGACGCCACCCCGAACAGGTGTGCCATGATCAAACAACTTTCCGACATCGTCTGAAAAGAGACTCTTTCCGAATACTGTGAAAAAACATATGGAACAGACACGAAAGGCTGACCACGATGACAGAGCTACTTTTGCGTTCGAAGGAGCGCACGGAGAGCCTCTACTTCACCCTCGAGCTTAGCGCAACGAACCTTCATGTCGTCACGTTCGGCTTTGACTTCCTTGAGCTCCGCTTCGAGTCCAGACATCTGGTCGATGCGTTTCTGTCGATACCGGCGAGCGGCAAGCGTGTTGGCCTTGCGCTTCTCGACGCGAGAAGATGGTTCAATTGGAGGGCTGCTTTTAGTTGACGATTTGGTGTGTGGCGACCGTTCTGGTGAGTAGGAATTCCGGTTAAGGGGGCTTGTCGAGGAGGAGCCAGAATGAGAACGATCTGCTTTCGTCAGTACAAGTTGCAATGTGGACTGCTTCAAGATGCATACCAGGCTCCATTGGAGTGGAAATGCTTGTGTCGAGTGATGTCTGAGTGCTAGGAGCCATGACTGAGATATTGAAGTGGTCTTCAGCGGTCATAACAAGCGGAAGAGCTCCAGGGTTGAGGCTGTGTTGAAGTGCATTGCCAGAAAACTGCTCAGTGCCAGCAGAAGGTAGAGATTGGGAGTTCCAAGTTGCAGGGTCGTAGAAAGTGTTGTCGAGGGCAATCAGAGCGGGAAACGAGGAAGCAGAAGACAAGGCAAGTGAGGTATCAAGAAGAGCACCGCCAGAGTCGGCAGTGGTGAAGGATAAGGCTTGGTCCCAACTAAGCGGTGGCTGTCCATGGTGGCTTGGCAGAAGTTCCCAATTGTCGCGGTGCTGTGTATACTTAGTCTTTGGCCAGGAAGCATGGTGGCAGTCTGGTCACCTACAGAAGAAGCCGAAGACGGATTGGCTTGGGACGAACTGCATGTTGGCTGCGGTATATTGCATTGCGAAATGTCAAAGAGCGGGTCCTGGTCCCCGCTGGTGAAATCTAGGTAATCGTCAAGGAAAATTGAAGCAGAGGAAAAGCCCTCTCGGTGGTCGACCTGAAGAGGGCGGGTATTGGGATGAGGAGTGTAAGAGCGAGCGGGGGCCTCAGGCTTTAAGGGCGGCCGAGGGCTACGGTACTAGCGCCGTTCATGCTGGCAGCTGCAGTGAGATCAATCATTGAATCTCAAGATTCGAGGCTTGGCACCGCGCTATTCGGCGGTGCAACTTTCGAGCACAGCACAGCCGCCCTTTCGCATCCGCAGACCACCCTCGCCATGGCGTCCATATCCACATCACGCGTGCTGCGGCCAAGCCTGGCAGTGTCGCAGTCTGACGCAGTCCTCTCGTTCCTCGTGCCGTCGATACGATGCGCTCGCTTCTCGACTACGCCAACGCTCCTGAAAAAAGACAACAACAGCAACCGCGGTGTGTCTGCTGTGCGGCAGACAGGCCTTCGCGCTCGACAGACGCTCTCCGTTAGGCAGAAGGACTTTGCGAACCAACAATTGCCGACGCCCGTCAAGATCGAGGAGAAGCCAACAGGGACACAGGACCACGGGCTATGGGAATTCTTCAAGGACCAGAAGCTGCTGCAGGCACCCATAGAACACACACAGCATGGCCGAGAATGGACAATGGGCGAGCTGCGCAGCAAGGACTGGGATTCGTTACATCAGCTGTGGTGGGTGTGCGTCAAGGAGCGCAATCGCCTTGCGACTGAAAAGCTAGAGCGTGAGCGTCTGGACGCTGTGTATGGCGACCACGAGAGCAAAGAGCGGGACGAGGTTGTGCAAAAGACTATGAAGGCAATCATCGACACAATGGCAGAGCGAACACAAGCCTACCAAGAGGCGGTGGCACTTGCAAGCAATGACCCTTCCATCGACCTCAGCAAGACAGACGGACCACAATACACCCAGCTGCCTTATGTATGTATACCTCTCTGCAAGGACGCAGAAGCGCGCTGACATAATGTAACAGGATCCATTAGAACCAGAGGCGTTCGAGGAGGAGGCAGTGCCTGTTGCTGAGACGAAGGAGACCACAAGCCAGCCCAAAGAGAAGCTGAGTGCAGCATAGATAAAAAGGGGCAACACCGAGGAATTGCTTTGGCTGGACAAGGTTGCATCGCGGCGTTCTGGAACAAGCAAAGCTGCGCAGTGAGAAAGGATGAGCCTCTGAATACAAAATGACCTCGCAAACGGGCAGATACAGGCAGGTGTGTCTAGATGTCATTATTATATTGTTATAGTAGACAGTGTACAATAGCTGGGCTGGGACAAGGGCGGGCAGAAGGACACGCAAGAAGTTATCATCGATATAACGTATTTGTAACATATTCGGGCAGGGCGAGCATGTAGTTTTGATGAAGGAGTCTGTGCTCGCGCATAACTGCAGACCGAGTTGTGGATAAAAGTCTTGTGCCAGGCATGTTTTAGAGAGGCTGCATGAACGAGCCTCAACGCCACTTGCATAACGCAACTGTGGGGTTAGCTGCTGCTCACCGCCATCCACCTCTGCTCTCCCACGTTCGAGCTGGCAACACACACAAACAAAAACACACCTACTACTAGTCCTCACCACATACAGCAAACATGGATGAGATCGCGCCCGAGTACGATGTCGTGGTCCTGGGAACAGGTGGGCTCCCTATCTACCCCGCCAGGCCCGCTGTAGAGAGCTAACCCTCGGCAGGTCTCACAGAATGCGTTCTTTCAGGGTAGCACACACATGCTCGCTTTGGCGGTGCACGCGCTGACAAGCTCTTAGTGTCCTCAGTGTGAAGGGCAAGAAGGTCCTCCACATTGACCGCAACGACCACTACGGAGGGTGAGCATGCCCATGCCCATGCCCATGCCTATGCCTATGCCTACGTGAGAGCTCACATGTCACAGCGAGGCTGCTTCCCTCAACATCGAGGCCCTCTTCAAGAAGTACGGACAGACTACAGGCGAGCCATGGAAGAAGTACGGCCGTGTCAACGACTGGAACATCGACCTTGTCCCCAAGCTCCTGATGGCCAACGGTGAACTCACCAACATCCTCGTCTCCACCGACGTCACAAAGTACCTCGAGTTCAAGCAGATTGCTGGCAGCTATGTCCAGCAGGGCCAAAGCACAAAGGCCACGGTCGCCAAAGTGCCCTCCGATGCTGGCGAGGCGCTCCGCTCGCCGCTGATGGGTCTTTTCGAGAAGCGCCGAGCTCGCAACTTCCTCGAGTGGGTAGGCGCGTACAAGACAGACGATGCGGCGACACACAAGGGTGAGACAGTTGCTCTGGCACCAGCATCCGATCCAAGCAGCTAACTTGTCCGACAGGTCTCGACGTCAAGAACTGCACCATGAAGGATGTCTACGACAAGTTTGGACTGGAGGCTACAACCCGCGACTTCATCGGTCACTCCATGGCGCTCTACCAAACAGACGACTACATCAGCACCAAGGGTGCTGCCAACGAGGCCATCGAGCGTATCCGCCTGTACGTCAACTCTATGGCACGTTACGGAAAATCCCCATACATCTACCCCCTCTACGGCTTGGGAGAGCTTCCCCAGGGCTTTGCTCGTCTCTCAGCCATCTACGGAGGTACATACATGCTGAACACCGACGTCGACGAGTTCCTGTACGACGGCGACAAGGTCGTTGGCATCAAGGCCACCATGAAGGAGAAGGACGATGCCGGCCCAGGCATGAAGTTCGAGACCAAGGCGAAGAAGATCCTCGCCGACCCCTCTTACTTCCCTGGAAAGGCGCGTGTTACTGGACACTTGCTCAAGGCCATCTGCATCTTGAACCACCCCGTACCAAACACTGACAACTCGGACTCTCTGCAACTGATCATTCCTCAGTCGCAGGTCGGACGCAAGAACGGTAAGCCAGATCGGAGCGAATGTCGTAGATGCCACTAACAGCTTTGCAGACATCTACATCGCCGTCGTATCATCTGCCCACAATGTCTGCCCCAAGGGCTACTACATCGCCATTGTCTCGACCATTGCCGAGACCGACGCCAACCATCACCTCGAGCTGCAGCCTGGTCTCGATCGTCTCGGCAAGATTGAGGAGCAGTTCATGGGTCAGCCCATCCCACTCTACGAGCCTCTTGAGAGTGGCAACAACGACAACATCTTCCTTTCCAAGAGCTACGATGCTACTAGCCACTTCGAGACCACAACAGGTCAGTACACGCCCATCTTTCTCTCGACCACTGCTAACGCCTCACAGATGACATCAAGGACATTTACCAGCGTGCAGAGGGTCACGAACTCGTTGTTGAGGGCCTGAGGGACGGACAGTTCAACGTCGAGGCATAGATGGGATTGAATTCTAGCAGACTACGCGGATAGCAAGCGGTCGTTTTGAAATACCAATTTTTTACAAGTAACCTCTACAAATTTGCGTCATGCCGACTCTGACCATTTTGCGGAGCTCGGTGTTTCCGTTTTGGGCGACAACCGCACCCCACGCATTCACTGCAGCGCGCATGCGTGTTGCATCGTACAAAGTTTACACTTGGCCATATCTGAGGTCGCAGTAGCAGCGTACAGTAATCTCATGTGAAAACACGTGTAGAAGTTCTAAAGCAGCACTCAAGCAGGTTCGTCGTCGTTGGTGTTGGCCTTGGCATTCGGCAGGGACACCTTATGGACTGCGGCGCGAGCGTTTAGCCATTGGGGTACTACGTCGCGTCAACACAGGGGACTTTTTCTGGAGAGTCTTACTCTTCCTCCACAGTCCTTACCATGGCGCAGCTTAGGCGGTATCGCCTGCTCGCAGTAGCGGTGGTATTCCACCTGGTTTACATCTACAGCATCTTTTCCGTACATTTTATAAGTCCCATCGTCCATGGCATGCGGGAGCATCATGTCGAGACACAAGAAGCGCCTGCAAAACGTCTAGTACTCTTCGTTGGTATGTTGCAATCGTGCGCAGAGATTGTAGCGACTAACGTCAACCGTAGGTGACGGTCTCCGTGCAGACAAGACATTCCAGTCCTTCCCCGATCCCAATCCCAATGCGACCACACCGGACACTCCTCAGCTCCTCGCAGATTTCGCAAAGACCCCTCGACCCCTTGCTCCCTTCCTCCGCTCCAAGGTTCTCGAAAGCGGCACATTCGGCGTCTCACACACCCGCGTGCCTACCGAATCGCGACCAGGCCATGTTGCGCTCATCGCAGGATTGTATGAGGACGTTTCGGCAGTGGCTACAGGGTGGAAGTTGAACCCTGTCAATTTCGACAGTGTTTTCAATCGGAGCAGACACACATGGAGCTGGGGAAGTCCGGACATTCTGCCCATGTTCGAGACTGGCGCTGTGCCTGGGAGAGTGGACGCATACTGTTACGGACACGAGTTCGAAGACTTCTCCAAAGTCGCGTGGGCGCTGGATGAATGGGTCTTCGACCGTGTGAAGGGGCTTTTCGAGGATGCAAAGACAAACGCGACTCTGGATGCCGAACTACGGAAAGAGAAGAATGTCTTCTTCTTGCATCTGCTAGGGCTCGATACCGCAGGGCACGCGCATCGACCGTACTCGTGGCAATACCTACACAACATCCAGATTGTGGATCGCGGGGTCAAGGAGATCACCCAGCTGATCGACGACTTCTACAACGATGATAAGACGGCCTTTGTCTTTACTGCGGACCACGGCATGAGCGACTGGGGCAGTCATGGAGACGGCAGTCCGGACAACACACGTACTCCTCTAATTGCATGGGGTGCTGGCGTGGCACAACCCGTGCGGGGCACAAAAGCTGAGGGTCACGAAGATGGATTTTCGCACGACTGGAATCTGAACCATATCCAGCGAAACGATGTCGACCAGGCTGATATCGCGACGCTCATGGCCTACTTAATAGGGCTTGACTTTCCGACGAACTCGGTTGGTGTACTGCCACTCACCTATCTTGATACAGACGACAAATCGAAGGCGGAGGCGCTGCTGGTCAACGCCAAACAGATCCTGGAAATGTATACCGTAAAGGAAGAGATCAAACGCGCGCACGCAATCTACTACAAGCCTTTCCCTGGGCTAGGCGACGAGCAGCATTCTATTGAGCACCGAGTCACCGAAATACAAAACGCCATCGACAGCGGCAAGATTGAAGAAGCCGTCAATCAGACATATAACCTCATTGATCTCGGCCAGGACGGACTACGGTATCTACAGACTTACGACTGGCTCTTCCTCCGTGCGCTGGTCACACTTGGCTATCTCGGGTGGATCGCATTCGCTATCACAACAGTCATGGATCTTCACGTCCTTAATGAAGACTCAGAGGCACAGAGGACGACGCAAAGTATTACAGTCTTTTCTTCAGCCTTGATCATACTGTACTCGGTTCTGCTCAAGCAGCGATCGCCTGCATGGTACTATGCCTACGGCTTCTTTCCGGTGCTCTTCTGGGAGGAGGTATATGCACGGAGGTCATCGCTTATCAAGGGTGGAAAAGTCCTCTTCAGCCAAGTCAACACGCAGGCCGACAAGGCTAAGCTGGCGCTGGCAACGCTTGGCTTCTTCGGATTGCTTCAAGCTCTGGTAGGCCTATCTTTGTGCATTCATATATCTTCGTTCACTGACGCATCGTAGGTACAAAGCTACTTTCACCGTGAAATCTACACGGTGTGCTACTTGCTTGCTACTTCCTGGCCAGCTTTTTACGGCCAGCAGTTTATGAGGAAGAATCTTGGTACCGTTGCGACTTGGATTGTTTCGTGCATCATGATGAGTACCTTCACGTTGCTACCAGCCAACAAGGCGGAAAACGTCAGCTTGATGTAGGTTGTATTGGTTGACACAAAGGATCAACGTTAACTTCTTGTAGCATGCTCGGCGGAGGTTTGATGTTCGCTGTTGGCGCGCTCTACCTCGTCTTCGAAAGAAATATTCTTGCTGATGCCAATACTCGTAGCGGCTCCTCGAACACTACGAATCTTAACTCGCGGCTCATCTTGGGTGTTCAGGTAAGTAGCTACGTCGTATTTGTATCGTCCATGGCTCACACATATCCAGCTCGGCCTCGTACTCCTTTCCATGATCGTCACTAACAGCAGCATCCACTACATCCAGGCGCGACAAGGTCTACCACTTGGCGTGTTGGTGGTTGGATGGGCGACACTTGGTAAGTCATGCGTCTAAGTTAGTGTGATAGCTACTAACTCGCTCAGTGGGTTCGCTGATCTTGCCACAACTGCATGGGCTGTACCCGAACAGCCACTACATCCACCGGCTGGTAGTGATGTTCCTGCAATTCGCGCCTACCTTCATCATCCTGAGCATCTCTTACGAAGGCCTCTTCTACTTCGCCTTCTGCCTGTGTCTCTTCAGCTGGATGCGCCTCGAACACCAAGTGTACACCCACACCGCCAGCATACCGAAGGCGATCCCACAGCCACGAAGCTCCATCGAACCTGCAGTAGCAGCCGCAGAAGACCACCCTCCCCTCCCGACCCGAACCACCGAATACCGCTCCCTCACGCTCGGCGACGCGCGCATCGCGCTATTCTTCTTCTTCTTCATCCAATCCGCCTTCTTCTCCGCCTCCAACATCGCCTCCGTATCCTCCTTCTCCCTCGACGCCGTGTACCGCCTTATCCCCGTCTTCGACCCCTTCTCGCAAGGCGCACTTCTAATGCTCAAACTCATGGTTCCCTTTGCCGCGCTATCCGCCAACTTTGGCCTCCTCAACCGCCGCTTAGGCGTTGCACCATCAGCACTATTCATGGTCGTCATGGCCGTGAGCGATGTCATGACGCTGTCCTTCTTCTTCATGGTGAAGGATGAGGGGAGCTGGTTGGACATCGGAACGACGATTAGTCATTTCGTGATTGCGAGTTTGTTGGGCGTGTTTGTTGCCGGGCTGGAGATTTACAGCGAGTGGACTATTAGGGGTGTGAAATTCGACGAGCGCAGGAGTGTGGAAGCCGATAGTGAGGGAGGTGGACACGAGGCGAAGAATGGGAAGGCGAAGTGAGTGGTGTTGTCTTGAGGCGATGGTAGTTTGGTGTGCGAGGAAAAGGAAAAGTGGGTGTTGTGATGGCATTAATATAGCATAGCGTGTATATTCTGGGTCTTTCGACTCATATCCAAAATTCTCCATAATCGACTCGTGTGTTTGAAACACTATATAACCCCCTCTTCCCATCTCTCTCTCTCTGTAAATCCCCGCTCAAAGTCGTCACACCATCCACGTCCCTCCGAAATTGCACCCTGCACTCGTCCATGTCTTCTTTTCTCTTCTCTTCTCTCTCACAAAAACCTACCAACAGAAGAAACCATGTCTCTCCTCCCAGATTTCAAAAGTAAAAAATCCTACGGGATATGTCTTTTCCTGCTCAAAAGCTCATTCTGTTGACTTCTAGGTTCTTTTGGCGTTGGAAGCATCGATGAGATGATAGAATAGTTGGTTAGTTTGCTTGAAGTAGACGATTGGTTGGTGTAAGGGATTCTGCCTGCCCTCTTTCTTTTTTCACGGGAATTTAGAGATTACAAGATCAGACAACCCATATCTTTCTTGCTATCAAAAGTCTTTATCGCGAGCGATTGGCTGTATAAACGACAACAGGAAGTATGCATGTCTTCTCTTTGCTTGAATTGGACAACTGGTTGGTGTATGGGTTTCTGATTTCTTCTCATCTCTGCTTGAAAAAAAGAAAAGAAAAATCTGAAGGATGTTCACGTACAACTCACATGTTGATTTCCCCATCTGTTGCACTTGTTGAACCACATATCCCAACTGTTATTCATGTTTCTTCGAAAGTCAGAGTATTTCAAACGATGTCCACAGAGTCGCTATATGTTTATCTTGTCTGCTTCAGTGAGCTTGAAAACTACTTTGCAGATGAATGATGTGTATAGTTCTACGGAATGTTCATCATGCGGTTATCTTTTGTCTTCTCTTCCTCCTTGTTTATCTTCCCTTTCTTCTTATACCTGAAATCAAGCTAGAAAGATGTGAAAGCAGAGCTGTGTTGTTGTTCTTCGCTCTTCCTGCCTATTATCGAATGAGTCGTGGACGAGATTGTTTTTGTTGCATGGAGTCTTTTGAAACACGAAGAGGTACACCGGATGTTGTTCTCCTGGGGGGTCTGGGGTAAGAAACGATTTATATTCTTTTCTGGATTCTGCTCCCGTCACCTGGATAGAGAATGAAAATGAAAAGGATGAGGAGGACTTATTATGTCCAGCACTAGGGGTCTTCTCAGATTACCTATATACTGTGGCCTTGAAACCGAAATCACCAAACGCGGAATCGATGCAAAAGGCTGGATGGTGGAAATATGCTTTGTCTGTTGCTGGACTGCTACATATTCTAAATCTGTATTCATCACCATGCATGATTCCCTTCTTCCCCCAATTTTTTGTTTAAATGCGAAAATTCCAGCAAACATGTCTCCCCAGGATTGAAATCCTTCCGACAAACTTCCCACGAGGGTGTGTGTATAAGATTAGCTTGTGACACTTCTTTTCCCTGCTCGCGATCTCTGAGCGAAAACGCTCAACCACAAGCACTATGATTTGTTCTAGAATCTGTTTTCATCATGGCTTTGATTCGAAAGGGAAACCCGGCAAACCGATGTGCGGCGCCACATGTTCTATTCCATATCTTCCATTGATACAATTCAGAAACCGAACAAAACCAGTTGCGCTGTTAGTACAAAGGCGAATTTCAACGGATTTGTGTTTTTGTTGTTGTGTATACAAAATAAGTTCCGAGTCGCCTCCAAGTCATTTTCTATTTCTTCATCATCTAAAATCTCAGATTAGCTGGATTATGTCTTTGTCAAAACGGAGGTCACTCTGGCAAAATTCCCATACAGACAGGAAATTAGCTCTCCGCATGTGTGAAAAGAGTCTTTTAATCACATGAGGATTTTGCATTTGTTCTTGAGGCCGAAATTTAAAGTTAGTAAACGAGATTCGAGACTGAATGGATCAAAATTGAACAACAAGAAAGACAAAAGTGTTGTAGAACTTAGAAGAAGAGATACATGAGTGCGAGGCCGGGATTGATGATATCGCACAGGGTCGCGTCGGTGGTTGTCCGTCTTCTGAGATGCTCCTCGTTCCTTAGTCTTTCTGATTGCAATATTGAAAGGTAGTCTCGTATTTCTAGCTGGATGCCCGAAGGATGCGCATGATTCCTTGACTGGATGACACTGTTGCGTACTGGTATGTGGCTGAATTTGTCTCGTCTTGATCATCCTGCAAAGCTCATCGCAGGTTACTGTATAGAGAGTTGTCTCCAATGAACCACGATTCCAGGAGTTCACAAGAGCGGTTTCGATCAATTGAATTTCAGGTCTATTTCGTAAGGCAGAAACATGAGACTGGACCAATCTATACCTTAACGACGGATGTCGATGGACGTTTGAAAAGTACGTAGACCCTTGCCACGTTCGCGAGTTAGCCGCGGAAACGATGGAGCTGAAACGCTACCTACTTAGTGGATGGAAAGTAATTGTCCGTCTCTGCACACACACTCCATCTCTCCACCTTCCCCAATCCTCCACAGAGCCCACCGCGGCTCCCCAGATCAAGCCCATTTAGCGCATTTGCCCCTGACGCCTCTACCAACCAAGGCGCGACAATGTGTGAACAATACGCCGTTGCAGACGGTGCGGCGGACGGACTGTGGGGCAAGCGTATCCCGAACGTCATGCACCCCAGTCGATGAAGGGCCGTTGCTGGGATAATTGCCAATTTCCATGCGGCGGGCGTCGAATCGCAATCAAAATCTTGACACCTTCTTGGCGTGTCTTGACTACTCTTAGCCATAGTGCTTGGAGTGCTTGGGTTTCTGGGCCGGGAAGGCGGAAGGTCAGTACACCTATGTGGGGCCTCCACGCAACGTACAAAGGCACCCTGTCGGTTTGCAACAGTATAAGAGCAGAGTAGTTCGCCAGCAGTTCATCCGTTCGAGCCGCTCAATTGTTTTTGAACTATCGTTGCCTCCAATTCGCAGAGACTAAGCTTTTCACCATGCGAACAAGTGGTAAGTAGATAGCTTCGAAACTATTGGCACCACGACTGACTTGCTTCACAGGCCTTTCGGCGCTTCTGGCTCTTGCCACCATAGGCCAAGCTGCTGTCATTCAAGAACGAGCTACCGCCACATGTACTCAAGACGCTTGCCTTGAGCTGTTCGAGCTTTTCGCAATTGCCGCGAAGCCTTTCTGTTCCGCTTACACCAAGGCACCGACTCACACCTTGCCGGCGTATGCTGCGCGATGGTCCAAGGTTCCAGCAAAGATTTCAAGTGCTTGCACTTGTCTCAACGGTGGAAAGCCAACTGCTGTACCTAGCAGCGCGTCGCCTTCAGCAACAGTAGTGAGCACCACAAAGGCCGCATCTTCAGCCGATCTGCCTGTGTCTTCGACTGTTGTCGTCACATCTGCCACATCGACAACACCCACTGTTACAAGTGCGCCTGCTGATGCATGTTACGTGACTGCATACTCGGCTATCCCAGCTGCTACAGCAGGTTGTACCGCCATTACGCTCGATGGAATCACTGTTCCTGGCAACTCGACCATCGATCTCTCGAAACTAAAGACCGGCACCAAGGTCACCTTCAAGGGCAAGACATTCTGGGAGTACGCTGATGCCAACTACCCGTTCATCAAGGTGGGCGGTACTAACCTCGAGATCACTGCTGCGGAGGGTGCTGTTCTCGATGGAAACGGTCAGTCATGGTGGGATGGCCTTGGTAGCAACGGTGGTATTGCCAAGTGAGTTCTCACATCGTCTTGCCAGTATCGCTGCATATACTAACTCTCCAGGCCCAACCACTTTATCGAGCTTAGCAAAGTTCTGGGAAGCAGCTCGGTTCACGATATCTACATTCAGAACTACCCTGTCCACTGCTTCAGCGTCAGTGGCAGCGCCGGTCTTGACATCTACCACATCACTTTGAACAACAGTGCTGGTTACGCACCAAATGCGCGGTCCAATGGACTGCCTGCCTCGCACAACAGTGATGGTGCGTCAAACTCTAAACCCGATTGACAAGAATATGTTCTTAATTTATTCTAGGCTTCGATCTTGCATCCACCAACGACACCAAAGTCCGCGACAGCGTCGTCATCAACCAAGACGATTGCGTAGCCATCACCAGTGGCAATAACATCATTGTCAACAACATGTACTGCAACGGCAGCCACGGTCTTTCCATTGGATCTGTAGGCGGCAAGTCCAACAACAACGTGACAAACATGGTCTTCAGCAACTCCGTCGTCCTGAACGCCGAGAACGGCGCACGCATCAAGACTAACGAGAACACCACTGGATACATCCACAACATCCTATTCGAGAACATTCGCGTTGAGAACATCTCCATCTACGGTATCGACATCCAACAAGACTACCTCAACGGTGGCCCCACTGGCAACCCAACTGCCGGCGTCACTATTGCCGATATCACAATTCGCAACGTTACTGGTACTGCGACGGATGAAGGCAGGGACTACTACATCCTCTGCGGTACAGGCAGCTGCAGTAACATCACGATTAACGATGTTGATGTGCATGGCGGAGGCGTCCCGAGTCTGTGCAACTTCCAAACAAACGGCAATTTCGACTGCGATGGGAAGTTTAATGTTACGAGCTCTTGAGTTGGAGGTATACTCGCCCTGTGTTAATCAGGAAGATGGAAGACATTTGTCAAATGAAAATCGTATTCCACCACAATCGACTTTGCACCACTGTGAAGACTCGTCTTGGAGTCGTAAACTGCACACCAAGGGTGCCACTTTCACGAACGGTATGTTACAGTGGGAAGGATACCAATATGCTTGACCTCAATGACAGATGAAGAATAAACTTCTTTTCTATCCAGCTACTCAAACTCAAAACTGCAGCCACGTTTCCCACGATTGATCCATGTCAAAAAACTCATTCCAGACTCCATCATTGACGTCTGCTTGCAAACCAGGTAACACACCTGCCGAACAGTCATCTGCAGCCGCTGATGCAGTTGAGCTAGGAGTTGCTGGGAACTGTTCTATTGATATGTCTGAGTGGGAATTTGATGCGGTCGACGCGACGCTATCTTTCCGTTGTGCGTCGTCTGCAGCAAGTAGATTGGTGGGCATTGAGGAGGTTGAAAGTACACTACTACCGAATACATACTGCGAGGTTGCGTGAGAAGTAAATGGTACTGCTGTGTTTCGCGCCCTGTCGAGAACCACGTCTATAGCTTTTACCGCCGTCTGCGCTTCTTTCGACATGCCCTGTCGTTGTCTCCATATAGCCTGTGACGTCTGAAGCGCCGTTATACTATCCTTGTACACCCGGTTCGAAGACAGCGGCGATGCTTTCCACCGCTGGTGTTTCAAATCGTCGTCGAGGTTGAAACAGAGGATAGTTGTTGCGAGCAGGAACTCGGATTGAATCAGCGATAAGACTTTCCATCGATCGGTGTAGAGCATGCGTCCGGGTTGACATTGCTCGAACAATTCGGTCTGGTGTTGCATAACAGCTAGAGCTGCTCCGAGACACGTGGTGTGCGAGTATGTGTAGGCGCTGTTGGTTTTCGCGACGATCATGAATTTGCGATGCAGTGTCATTTGCGCGTGATGGTAGCTCATTGCTATGTAGAGACGTCGGGTGATGAGGTTTGCACCATCTAGGATAGATCGATGCATGGGTTTGAGATCGAGGATTGGAGGTTTGCGAGTGTATGCGTTGTTTAGCATGGAGTCTAGGTGGATAGCTCCAGCATAGTCTTTTTGCTTGGAGGAAGTTGTAAAGTCGCAGATCATGCCATAGACAGATATGATCCTGCTTTTGTAGATGAGGAATTGCGACAAGGTGTGCTCGTTCGGTGGTCTGCCAGGTGATAGAGTTGTGGTCGTCTCATCGAAGTCGTCGTCGAGTAGATTACGAGGCTCAGCAGTATCGCATTGAGCCTGTTTGATGATCCTTGGTAGCCCTACTTGGGATGCTGAGGCGATGTCAAACTGCATGAGGATATACCATGTGCGTCGGCGCATCTCGGCTTCGAAGACAGACATCTCTGGGAAGTGGGAACCATCACGGTGATACCCCATTTTGAGCGCCACGCGAATGATGACTCCTATCAACTGCCAGCAACCTTGCTGTGTATCCTCACCCTGCACGTACTCGATTTGAAGAAGAGAGAGCAGCGCTTCGATGGTGTGTGGTGTACCTTTCATGTAGTTCCCTAGCCTCAGACACTGGATCATCTTCTCTCGTGAGATAGCGATAATGTTTTTGTACTGGAGCAACGTGCCTTCATCTAGTGGCTCAAGACTTTTGTCGATATGCAGCGTATAGTAGGCCACAATGAACATCATCTCAAAGAGTGTGGTAAGCCATATGACGGGTGTGCCGAAAGGGTCATCCCAGAAGTTCTCGTACTGCTTGAAGAAGACTCTACGATGAATGACAAGTGTGACGGGCATGTCTGCAGAGCTGAAGTACTTTGCGAGGATGCTGTCAACGATAGGACGAGGTGGAACAGCAGCCAAGATATCCAGTTGAGTTGTTGGAGGCGTCTGCAAGAGAAACAGGTCAACACCTGGAAGGTTTCGTACCTGTTCATGGTTCGTTTCGTAGGAAGTATCGGCGTAATTCTTTACCATGTCTTTGATGTCGCTTATCTCGTCGAGTATTGCTGACCAGTGATCGCTCTCGACATAAGAAGACTCGTGTCCCTGTAGGTCTATACGACCAAACCCAGAAGTGAGTGGATCTACGATATCAGCAACAGGGGCAGTGGGCTCACAGCCGTGCTCAGGCGCCGCTGTGGTGGTCGCATCCTTTTGATGTCCGGGTGGAGATCGAACGAGCATTTCCAACCGATTGATGCGCTCCTGAAGCACGTTCTGCAAAGCTGAGTCGATTAACGTGCTCTTGCGAGTATGCGAAGGCTGTGAGATTGGGAAGGTACAGGCCTGCCCCAGTCTTGTGCAGCTATCACAAGGCTGTTTGCGATCGCAGCGTAATCTGTTCATCATCAGCGTATGGTACTAAACCGTAGCTCTGATTATGCACACTTTCTTTTTCTGCAAAAGTTGCAGGACAATTGCGGTTTCTCCCTCCCATTAACTCTTGCTACCAAACGGGGACTCATCTGGTCCGACATGTATCTTTCAAGCCGAGCTCCGTGCTACGGGCCGTCTCAATTCACCTTCCGTCCACAATGTGTGTCTAATTCCTCCGAGGTGAAGACGCGGAGCTGAGATGTAGGTAGAGTCATGAACAGCACTCCTAAGTAGTGATGAAGTGGGGTCTTTGCTGTACAGTGATTGGTGGGCGCGTGAAGTGAGACGGACGTCCGCTTCATTCTGATTGGTCTTGCAGTCTGAACGGTGAAATTAAGCCGATTTCATTGTGAAGGGCTATCATGCAAAACATATCAAAGGGATATAAAAGTATTGGAAATGGCAATCCAGAGAGCGTGCAGACTTCAAGACAAAGACATAGCAAGCTGAAGCTTACTTACTTGGACACCTTCACCAACAACTCTCTGGTAACGTCACACACCTTTCAGCAACCATGTCCACCAATCGCGCAGCCTGGATCCTGGCAGACAAACAACAACTCCAAGTACAAGAAGCACCCTACCCAAGTCCCAGTTCCAACGAGATCATCATCCGAAACCGGGCCGTGGCAATCAACCTTATCGACTGGATTCTGCAGGACCAAGGCACCGGCTTTGCATTCGGCTGGATCAAATTCCCCTTTATATTCGGCCACGATGTGGCTGGTGAAGTAGTCGAGGTGGGAAGCCAGGTCACTCGCTTTAGAGTGGGAGATCGCGTCGTGGGCCAGGCACTCGCCACAGACAAGAAGGTCAACACTGTTTCTCATGGAGGGTTTCAGCTTTACGTTACTCTACTGGATAGAGTAGCCTCCACAATCCCTGATGATATGTCATTTGAAGCAGCATCAGTGCTGCCGTTAGGTCTTGCAACTGCCGCTGCAGGGCTATTCGAAAAAGACCAGCTCG
This sequence comes from Neodidymelliopsis sp. IMI 364377, assembly GCA_027946375.1. NCBI lineage: Eukaryota > Fungi > Ascomycota > Dothideomycetes > Pleosporales > Didymellaceae > Neodidymelliopsis > Neodidymelliopsis sp. IMI 364377. The sequence goes on along the minus strand of JAPEUT010000078.1, from coordinate 74,966 downwards.
GGTTGGGATATCCACAGCTCAACCCTAAGCGCACCGGCAAAACACTACTGGTCTGGGGAGGCTCGACCAGTGTAGGCTGTAATGCCATCCAGCTTGCTGTGGCTGCTGGGTACGAAGTCATCTCGACTTCATCGCCCAAGAACTTCAAACTTCTCAAATCGCTCGGTGCCAGCGAGGTTTTCGACTACAACGATCGTACAGTCGTCGAGAAAGTCGTGGGTGCCATGCGTGGAAAGACATCTGCCGGGGCTATTGCAATTGGAGAGAACTCAGCGTTTTACTGTCTTGATATCTTGGGCCAATGCAAAGGCGACAAACATATCGCGATGGCGACGTTGCCGATTCCATCGCAGCCGAAGCGGTTCGCTACATTACAGATCGTCTTTCATTTCGTCACTTCCATGGTTTCCATCTTTTTCAAGTCGAAGCTACGAGGTATCAAGACAAGCTTCATCTGGGGCTCGGTGGCTCACTCTCCCGTTGGCAACGCCGTGTATGTTGACTTTCTTCCACAAGCTCTCGCCAAGGGTGTTTTCAAACCAGCACCGGAACCAGAGGTCGTTGGGAAGGGACTGGAAGCTATTCAGGAAGCAGTGAATATCCAGAAGAAGGGTGTGTCAGCAAAGAAGATAGTAGTCCAGCTACCCTAGTTTCGCATCGTTACGAAGAAGCTCGTTTTTATTGACCGAATACTTTCTAAGAACGGCGGGAAACTACGCACGCTCTACGCACGCAACACTGCCACTAGTCACAAGATAGTAAATAGTAGCAGTATAACACTTTTTTAATACTATATGTACATATATTTCGTAGCCCATAAGTAGAGTAAGATTATTATGAGAGCGAAACCCAAAATTCAGTTACAATCCAGGCACCAGGTTCGAGGTGCGTGTCAAGTGTCAACCCCAGATTCGGCTAGCATTTTAGGCCGCGCATGACCGATGACGCTCTCTGTAGCATGGACCACCAAGCAATCCTTGCTCAGCCATCGCCCCAGCCTCACCAAGTCAACCGCGATAAAGCTCCACTCTTTACCGCCTCCACTCCCACTCGCGCAATCATTCAGCGCATCCTCGACGAACCTTGACGACCGACCACATACATCAGCCACGATGCAGCTCACCACACTTTTTCTCGCAGGCCTTAGCGCCGTCAGCGTGTCTGCCAGCCCGTACGCTTCATGGGTGCCAAACCAAGTAACCGTGAAGGAGGAGTTCAAGGTGCCTGGCGACAACCCGCTGTACTTCTGCGCCGACCCCGCGGACTACATCCTGCAGATTGAGAAGGTCGACCTCGATCCCAACCCTCCCAAGCCGTGCGTCTGCCCAAGCTGCCGTCTCATCTGTGCTCTTGGATGCTGCTTGTTTGAACCGTGAAGTTCATTCGCTAACGATCTTTCCAGTGGCGAGAAGCTCAGCATTAAGGCATCTGGCGATTTCAAGGAGCAGGTTGGCCAGGGCTCGAAGATGCATCTGCAAGTCAAGTACGGCCTGATCACCTTGATCAACCAGGAGCGCGACGCCTGCGACACTATTGAGCAGGCAGATCTCAAGTGCCCGCTCAAGAAGGGAGAGTTGAGCTTGACCAAGGATGTCGACCTTCCCCGCGAGATTCCTCCGGTACGTTTGGATGTGTTGCTGTAGAAGCTACTGAGCGATTGCTAATACGTGTTTGACAGGGTACCTACACCGTCCTTGCCGACGTCTACACCGAGGATGGTGACAAGATCACTTGCCTGACTGCCAAGATTGCTTTCCACCGGTAATTGCCTCGACAGCTCTCCTCGACCACCACCTAAGGCATCACAACAGCAACAGTGGAGGCTTTGAGAACAAGGCAGGCGCCGGACCAGTAGATGGCTCGGGTATACTCAGTTTTGGCAATGTGAAAGTTGGCAAGAGAAAGTTTGAGATGTCTGGACCCGCTGCTGGTCTTGTGCAGCAAAGAATGCAAGAACGTCTGCGACAGCGCAATGAGCTATGAGGCGAGCGGTCGAATAGTTCGATTTCTCTTCACGCACGATACCATGCAATCGTTCAATTAGTTGGTTTCTTTGGTTATGGACATGGCATAATGTATATACGACAGAGGCAATGCATACTTACGACATATGACTGATTTTCGTGATGAACATATATTTGAACAGCACAACCTGGTTCGTCGACTGCAAAGCCTCCATGTATAGGACGCACATGCTGCGTTAGGGATCGTTGTATGTGGATATCATTTGCTGTTACTATGCACTCGACACCTTCTCCAGCCACATCATCCTGTCTATACATCTGCACACGCCTACTCTCCAAATAACCTGCGCACCCTCTTGAGCACACTGTCCTTTTCGGGGTCGTACGGGTGATCCTTGGATGGGATCTCAAGTAGCGAGGGGAAAGCGGCCGTGTACGTCTCCACGCGATCTCTTATCTTCTCAGCAATCTGCCAAAGTCAGCACCAGCCTGAGTAAATCAACTACACAATCACAACCACGTACGTGCTGGTTGATGAGCAGGATCGCAATGTCCTTCCTCTCGCTCGTGAAGCGGTCGAAGGCTGCCTCAATGGCGGCTCTCTCTGTCTTGGCGTCGACAACGAGGAAATTCTTCTGCGCGTCTGGGGGCTGCGTTACGTGCTGCATGGCTGTCAATCGTCTGTTGCAGTCGAGACGGCGCTTGGTGGGGGACTTGGACTTGAACTTACGCCAACGCCCGCGAGCAGCATGCCCGTTACCGTGTCCTGTCGCGCGTTAGCAGTGGCCTCCCCTTCAGACAACCAGGAAAACGAATGCGCACCTCATCGCCGATAACGGCGAGAAATTGCCGGTCCTTGTATGCAGAGGCCGGGGCTGCCATGGTGTGTTGATGCTCAGCAGCTACGGTGAGGCTCGATGCAATGACGACGGAGCTCAGCCTGCGCCTTTCCACAAGGGGCCACTAGCGCCAGAATTATCTGGGACATGATCCAACGCGACAAGAGCAAACAAACAACGAGCTCTGTCTCACCTCCACCCCATAACATGGACGACTACTCCTGAGACGCTCCTCTCTTACTCACCACCACGACTCTCATCCACCAGTCTCTCGCCTCACCGCCATGCCCCGCCTCGTCCGCAAAGCGCCGCTGAGTGAGCGCATCAAGACGTATCTCGACCCCTCCGACTGGGCCCTGTGGATCTCAGAGGAGCTGAGCAGCAGTGACTGGGAGGACTTCGCCGCTTCGTACGCCCTATACATTGGCTTTGGTGCCAACGTCGCCTTCATCGTTGCCCAAGCCAACAGCGGCGCATCGAACAACTACGACAATGACGGCGTCTTCCGAGAAACGTCAGGACCTGGCTGGCTGAGCTGGCTTGCGAATCTCTTCGTGCTGATACTCTCAGCCGCCAGCTTGTCCAACGCCTGGCTTGTTTACACCAAGAAGAGGCACTACCGACTGTTCGAGCAGCCTATCGAAACCACACCAACCACGCCATCTGCGAAGCGTGTCAGAGTCGATTCATCGCCAGCTGGAGGCTCGCCATTCAGCTATATCCGCAACATTGCTCAGAGGAACTCGGCAGCCGCCCGCGCGCACCCAGACGCTGCACGCGATGTCTGGGAAGTCGCTGTCTGGGACCCCAACCCACTGTGCCTAGAGCTTTTCTGCCTCTTCAGCCCACTCCAAGTTGCCCTCTACTACCTCAACCTTCCAGTCGCGCCGCTCGATCCTCGTCCCAGCGTTCGTGTTGTGGCTACAATCTTCATTGGCTCGGTCTTATCCCTGCACCTCTGGCTTCTGCGCAATTCCTTCACCCAACAAATAAAGGACAACAACATCATCAGCCGCCAAGTGCTGCATGAGTACGACAGTAAATTCGTGCACCCCTCGCTGCAAAGGCCATCGCGTGATGTCGGAATCCAGACCATCTCGAAGAAGCGTAACAGAGATTCAAGTGTTGGCGTCAAGGGCAGCCCTCACGATCTAGCCAGTGAGGTTGTTACGTATACACCCAGAACCATTGTCAACAAGAAGGTTTTCTTGACGAATCCCAACTCCAACTACAAGAGCCAGTACGATCCAGACAACCTCTCACTGGGCCATACGCCCTCTCGAAGTGCCAAACGCCCAGCATTCTCATCTGCGCACTCTTCCTATACCTCGACCGCATCAGACGCCAGGGATGACGACGATCTCTCCTCCCCAATCCGCCCATCACAGACACCCAACCCTTTTCGTCGCGCTCCCTCTATTGCCCGCACGTCAGGTGATGGTGGCAGTCTAGGCGTCTACACCCATGCTGCATCACCCCTACGCAAGGCATCAAGCGCCAACTACCTCCGCGCTTCCGACGACAAGCCTCGCGAACAGCCCAAGCTAAGTCTCAGCGACCGCTTCGGCGTTGCGAGCCGATCTTCCACGCCCAGGCTGGAGAAGAGCAGTAACCCCACAGGAGTGACGCGCGACAGGCACAGTGGCGCAGGTACGTCTTCCGGCAGTCAGACTCCCTCAAGGCGGGAAGGCAGTCCACTGAAGCGCAGCATGCCCCAAAGTGAGGCGAGAGCTAGCGGCTATGGCAATCTGGGTATCGGGAGGAGGGAGGGTGGTCGCCTTGGATGATCTGTTATCGTGATAATAGTGTAAGAGTACGAACAAGAGCGTGATGCGAGAATATCAGAACATAGAACAGCCCATCACTGGATATACCCTTATCAATACGACCAGAACTCCAGGCGGCGGCGAATAAAACAACACCCAGGAAGTCAACTCTTGATTAGCCAGTCATGAACCTTGATAGAGGGCATTCAGTGGGATGATGTGCAGATCTGCAATCCCTGCAGGTGACAGTAACGATTCAACGACTACACCTTGTCGGTCCTTCGCTGAAGAATGCTTGCACACTAAAACACGTAGTTCACATCACCATCACGCATCCTTGGCTCAGGCGTCTGATCGACAGGAGAGTACCAGCCATTCATATGCCAAGCTATTGACTATGCTTCACGAATCCCACTCGGCATGCCAGCAGAAACAACAGATACCAAGTTTCGATATGCAATACCGAGGCGGCATGCTGCCACCAATCACGTATTTGATTTCTTTTGTCGCTCTACTCATCCAACTCATCTCTTCTCCGACAAGGCTGCAGCCTTTCATCTCAAGACACTGTTTCGAAACACCGTTCTGCCGTGTCCCGAGGCTGTTTCACACGTGGCAATATCGAATGACACACATGAAGCCGCCTGTGTGGGATTTTTTTCGCCGAACGATAACCGGAATGGAATATTCTCTGCATACCAACGCCAGGCTGGTATCCACCTTTACGCAGTCGGAATAAGGTTTTGTCTCCATGCTTAGCATACCGACGATCGCAACTTCGAATCAGATCGCACAAACCCACCGAGCGATCATGCATCGGTACCTCCCGCAGCATCATCCATGCACGACATCGCACGAGGCCAAACCTCAAACACTAAGATGTCGTGCATAGCCCACTTCATCGTCATGTCTCCGAGAACCGTTTGTCCATGTGCGATTACCCCGGTAAAGCGCCTCACAGGTGGGGTTTGTTTTGCTGAAGCCTTGAACTTTGTTTTTACCATCCACGAACGGACCGCCGAGGCTGGAGCGAGATTGGGCAGGATGATGGTGTTGAGGAGGGTGAGTAGTGTAGTGGCTGTGTATAAGTAGAGGAACGGTCTCTGTCAAACAATTCTATATTCTCAGAACAACCAGTGCTATCATTCACTCGCTTTCCAACTACCTCGCTCTATCAACAGTTCACCATGAAGTTCCTCGCTCTCACTCTGTTCTCTAGCTTGGCTGCGGCCTCGCCCATCGCTCTCGCTGCACCCGAAGCAGATACACTCGAGGTCCGCCAGTTCGGGTCCAGCACCAGAAAAGAGCTCGAGCAGGGCAGCAACTCCAACTGTCCCAAAGCCATCTTCATCTTCGCCCGTGCCAGCACTGAAACCGGCAACATGGTACGTCATGTCCCACACTTCTCCCCACACCCCACACCACATCTAACACTCATATAGGGCTCCTCGACCGGCCCAGCCGTCGCCAGCGCCCTCGAGCGAACCTACGGCGCAGACAAAGTCTGGGTCCAAGGCGTCGGTAGTCCCTACTCGGCCGACCTCGCCTCCAACGCCCTCCCAGACGGCACCTCGCAAGCCGCCATCAACGAAGCCGTCCGGCTGTTCAACATGGCAAACACTAAATGCCCAGATACCCCCATTGTCTCAGGCGGCTATAGGTTCGTCTCTCCCCATTCTTCCCTCCTTTCCCAAACCTCTCTCCCTTACTGACTATCGATTCAGCCAAGGCACAGCCGTCATCGCCGCCGCGCTCCCCAAACTCGCCGCCCCGCTCCGCGCCCGCGTCGTCGGCACCGTGCTCTTCGGATACACGCAGAACCAGCAGAACAACCGCGGCATCCCCTCCTATCCCGCTGACAACCTCAAGGTCTACTGCGCCGCGGGCGATTTGGTCTGCTCGGGGACGCTGACGATTACGGCCGCGCATTTTAGCTATGCGGATGAGGCGGCGGGACCCGCGCCCAGGTTTTTGGAGGGGAGAATTGGGGGGTAGGGTGAGATGGTATGGGTGTGGGGGTGGACGGTTTTCTACGTTAACTTGTTTACATCATTTCGATTCTCTAGCATGTTTTACGATATATGAATCTATTCTCCTTCTTTTCTTCTAGTACACAGATGAAATCCTCTCACCCCCCTCCCCCTCCCGCTACTCCATCACCACTCCATCACCACAAACAAGAAACTAAGAACCCTTACATTCCTATTCCTATTCCTATTCCTATTTCATCCGGCTCAGAAACAGCTGTGCTATCTTACTGATGTGGGTAAGGTGCTTGCGGAAGCGTGGCTACTTTGTTGGTTTTACGGTTGTGAGAGAGTAGGTAAGGGATTGGAGGTTGTAGGTTGGTTCGGTTCTGGGTTTTGGGGTTGGTTGTTTAGAAGTGTGGGGAGTGGGTTGGTTAGTAGGTAGGTGGGTGGATAGAGGATGAGGTAAAAATGGGGTGGGGAGAGGATGGGGTTAGAAGAGAAAGAGAAAGAGAAAGAGAAAGAGAAAGAGAAGTAGAGAAAGGTAAAGAGAGAAGTAGAGAAAAAGGGGGTAGAAGGAGAGAAGGTATCCTAAACACCTCACTACTATTCTCTATTTCTCCCAATCTTGCAATTTTCGCTTTTTCCTACTTTCTCTCTCTCGTTATCTCTTAGATGATAATACCTCTTCTCTCTACCTTTTTCTTGTAACTTGACACTTATTCCTTCTCTACATTCCGTAATACAACTCCTTCTATAGATAGTATATCTACTCTCTACTTGACCTCCGTAACTTGTTTCTATCTAAATCACGTTGATGGCAGTGTATTCTGCTAGCGTGAATCGCGGTTAGGGAACTGAATTAATTGCTCTAGATGGGTAAATGAACTGATAGTAGGCGGGTTAGTAGGTTGTGGGGTTGTAGTGTGGCGTAGTAGGGAAGAGGAGAAGAGGGAGTGGGTTGTAGTGTTTAGAGTCTGTGTGAGGGTGGATTTGATGTTGGTTGGGTTGGTTAGTTAGTTAGTGATTAGTACTGGCGGATAGTATCGAGGAGGGGCTGCTTGGGGAGAGGATTTATCTTTCTGTAGTGTAGTGAGAAGAGAGTATTCGAGTAAGTGGGTTGAAGTACGGAGGGGGGTGAAGTGTTAGGTTTGGGGATATGGTTAGTTTTTAATATGTGTACTGCGGAATTCGAGGACTGCAGGATTGTGGTTCAATGCAACTGAATTGTTGGAAAGGTAAGTTTGTGCGCGGTCTGTGGAACGGCCGCTTGGGTACGAGCGAGTTTGTTATTACTTTCACGAGAGGGAGTGATGGATCTATCATCACTGGTTGGTATAAGCTTGTCAATTTTACTCAAAGAGTTCAGTGGGATGGGTGCGCTAGAGTGGCACAATGTAAGCCAGAGTCTCATGGTGTTACTAGAGTGCCATGGGGTACGCTAGAGTCAGAACGAGTCTGATAGAGTGCCGTGGAGTGAGTGCATTGGAGTCTTGTGGTATTACTAGAGTGATATGGTGTAGGCTAGAGTACCGTGGTGTAAGCTAGAGCCAGGATCGACTACTGTGGAATGACTGCGCTGGAGTGCTATGGTGTGCGTTGGGGAGCCGTGTTATAAGCTAGAGTCTGATGGACCACGCTAGTGTCAGATTGAGTATAACAGAGTGCTGTGGGATGAGTGTACTAGAGCCTCATGGTGTGCACTAGAGTGCGCTAGAGTGCTGTGGTGTCGGCCGGAGCCTGATGGGGTGCGCCAGAGCATGCTCGAGTTGGATAGAGTCGGCTGAGTCCGAGTAAAGCCCCAGTGGACTTGCTCATTGATGTGAATATCGATTCGAGGCGGAATTACCAGTGACGTTGTCGAAAGGAGCATGTGTAAGGTGAAAATACTCGAGGGTTAAGGGAAAATACCAGACAGACTTTGCAAAACAGATGCAGACACATCGCCTTCACGTTCTTGTGTAAGCACAGCAGCCATGACGCGCAGGGAATTGAAGTGAACATGGGGGCCGCGACGTACAAGACAGTGGCAGCAAATATCGTTGCATCACAGAGAAGTTGACGACGGCTTCTTCCAGAGTCCTTCGCAGATATACAGAGGTTATATTCGACTAGTCACATACACCCTACGTCGAAAGTCAATTGTTGGCGTTCGCTCAACTACAATGGTCAAATACGGTGGAGCGCAAGTATTGGGTCGTCAAGAATCGAGCACAACGCTGACGCAGTGCTGACTGACCGCGGTAATTAGGAAGATGCAGGAAAACTTGGAACGGAAGACTGGAAGTTGTTTCCCCTGAGCTTGACTGCAGTGAGTTAAACGCGGCGGAAAGACGGTCCTACTGTCCACACTGGGAGATGTGTTCTAGTTCATCTTCCAAAGCAATGACATTACATAGTAAGAAGTTAGGGCGGCAGCACCACCCTAAAAAGCAGCATAGAACAGTGGCATTACTATGTTTAGAGGCAATTAGCATGTAAGCTAGTATAAGAAACGTGTACTCCAATCACTAGTCACCTTTCACTAGTTAAGCAGTGTTGCGTGCGTGAAACGTATTGAATGTTCTGGTGTTTTTAGGAGGTATTCGGACAACAGAAACGAACTTGTTCATAGGATATCCTATTGAGTTGCCGACTAAAGTCCGCTACAGTCTACATCGGTACTTGTAGGGTTACTTGCTATCTCTACCATCCTGTTCCTGCTCAAACATTTCGCGCAAGCCCTTTGGTGAAGGACCAGCCTTACTGATTGAATTGTTGAACTCGTGCGCGTGGTAAGCACCGCTCTTATCATAGGAGCTCTTCTTGCGGCGGAGCATGTTCGCAGTCACTGGCGGCGGTGCCAGCGTGTTCGTGTTGACTGGTGATACGCGCTCGGCGGCTTCGGCAGCTTCGGCGGGGCCTTCCTTGGTGCGGACAGGAAATTCGACATCCTTTGCGGCTCCATCTCCTGTGGCCAGCTGAACATCATCCTTACTGACATCGCTGTAGTCGTCCGGGTACACGATGCCCTCACCATCATCATTACTAACATCGCTGTAGTCGTCATGCAACACGACGTCCGTTCCATCATCCATGGTCTCAACACTCTCCTGAGCTTCGTCAAGGCCGACACTAACCCGCTCAAGCATCTCCTCGTCTTTCCACTGGTTGAGTGTCTTCAGGTCTTTTGTCAGACTCTTTAGAAGCTCCAAGGACTTGTCGTCGTGTTCGCTTGTCGCTCTTGAGAGGGTCTGATGATAGACATCCTCAGCTCTAAGGCGAAAGACGTCGGCGTCGCGCCAGTTGTCAAGTGCACATGCCACCAGAATACAATTCTTGATGATGTGGTACGGCGGAAGTGCAGGGTCACTATCAAGAGGTCTTAAGTAATTGAAAAAGCAATGATGAATATGGAGAGCCACTTGCAGGAAACTTACGCCAAATTGCGCCTTGCGGCTGAAATGCAGCCTGGTAGATTGTCCTCGCACAGAGCGCGCGCTCCTAGGTACTGTACGGTGTACGGATTTGGGTCTTGTCGCATCTCTGCCATTGTTGTGTTGGTGCTCTAGAGACGAAAGACAAGCGTTGTATGAGCAAAGTATGGAGGTTTCGAGAACATGTTGCCTGCAGGTGGTAGTTCGAAGTTGACCGGGTAAGAGGGTTGCTACAAACGGAAGGAGCAAATGGTGAGCGCAAGTGAAAACACGCACACTGAAAAATGTCCCCCATTCAGTAATTCAAAGCGGTGATAATTGAATTGAAAGTCGAAGCAGCAATAAACAAGAAAGGAGCATTGGAAGAACAGACGTGGAAGACATTCGTTCATGTCGATTGCAAAAATATGTACAGTAGGCGCAAAAGTATATACAGAGTTGAAGATATGTGCAAGCAGTCCACTGCAGGAACTACTGTTCGGCCGTCGATTGAGGTCGCTTATACGACAGGCCAGCCGCTGGACCAGTTGATCTTGTTGATACCAAACTGCTTCTGTCCGTCGCCGTATCCGATACGTGTGTCAACGTAGTGGTAGTAGAGGAGAGGGCCCTCCTTAGGATCCCACAGAATTCCCTGGCCTCCAGGTCCATAAACATTGCCATGAGACTCAAGAACAGTGGTACCGCCGCCCTCAGTGCACTTCTTGCCGGCTTTGTCGACAAAACCGGAAGTAGCAGATTTCGAGCGGCAGACCTGGATTTTATACTCCGCGCCCTTGGCCGGACGGTTGGCGTCGAAGCCGCAGCACTTGCCAACAGAGAAGAAAAGGTAGTGGTAGTCGCCGTTCTTGGTGATGAAGGCAGCCTCCTGAGCGTGCTCACCCTCAGGCTTGAAGGCGATGCCGGTAGCGGCGCCACCAGCGGTCTTGAGAGGGGGGTTGTTCATGTTCACGGAGAACAAGTCGGCCCAGAAGGAACCGAAAGACATGACGAACTTGGAGCCATCCCAGTAGAGGGCACCATCGATGGCGTTGTAGTTCTTGCCGGCCTTGGAGGTGATTCCAGTGCTACCATGGTCGGTCCAGGAGCCTGCTTTGAGAGTCTTGGAGGTCGCGACACCAATGGCGGAGTTCTGGCCACCGAAGGCCGAGACGGTGTAGTAGAGGTAGTAAGTGTCGCCAACGAGGGTGACATCGGGAGCCTAGAGGAGGTTAGACTTGTACGGGGCAGTGTATTGCACCTGCGACTTACCCAAAGGTCGTCCTTGCCAGCCATGTTGATCTTGGATCCATTGGGGACAACTGCGCCCTTGTATGTCCAGGGTCCAGTCACAGATGGCGCGCTGTGAATTGCAATCTTGTTACCGGTCGAGAAGCGGTAGTAAGTGCCGTCAGAGTGACGAATAAGGGCAGGGTCGTGGGCATTGTTGCACACACCACTGCATGCCAAGGGGTTGGCATACCCGGAGACGAGACTGACTGCGGAAAGCAGGGAAGCAAGAATTGATGAACGCATCCTGGCGGTCGAGAAACGAAGGACGAATGGTAAGAAGATCAACGACTGGAAAGGATGAGATCGAAACAAACAATGAGAATCATTGTAGCTATATATCAGCCTCGCAGGATCGAAAGAGCTCCCCAAATCTCGGAGCTGCGAGCAAAGAGGACTGGCAACCCGGTAGTTCTTCCAACGGTGAATGGTGGAAACAGTTAGCTCAAGGTACAAGCTGTAAACGCCGTCCCGGAGAATTTACAAAGTCGACCATGTCTGGCAGCCATGCCAATCAATTTAGAGTAGGCAGGGGTCATGTTAGATTGTACAAGGTTTCGAGTGGTCGGAGGACTACGTCTGACAGGCCATGTACGACCCCGTGATGAGGGGTGCGCAGTTAGGGAGGTCGGTCGGTAGCGGCAGCTTGCTGTCAGCGTGGTGGCTTGAGGTGTGAAAGTAGGGACGAGCCGGATGAGGCTAAGGTTTTGGATGGGGCGCTGTGGGCCTGTAAACATGAAACACCACCAAGCCAAGTGCCGAGTCTCGACGATATCCACACCTCAACTCGATACTGCCCGGATGCGTGAGAAAGAACACAAATCTGCAGGTCTTCTCGAGAATTCGAACGTGGGTGGGCCCCTGTGTTGAGTCTCGAGGGGGTCCATCCCATGTGGCGCGACCACTTACACAATCTAAACACAGCCCAGGATTGAATCCTTGAGATCGGAGAATACCCACAATAACCACGCCGTCGGATGACGGCAATACTGATGCAGCCTTACTCCTGGCAGTCGAATCAGCTACGGAATGCGAATCCGAGTCGTTGCGGGTGAAGTATGTTCTGGTAAACACTCACCAGATGAGATGTTGGACAACCACAAATCTTCCGCACCTCAAGTGCAGCGACATGAGCATCCTACCACTCGAAGCTGCCATGATCACTTGGAATAGTCGTGTCCGGTATATCGCTGGCGAATTCGTATGTGAAGGTCTAGAAGTGTAGCCCGTGTCGCTATCAAAGCTCGCCGGTCATCGCTCGGATGAAGCTGAACATCGACCAGAGTAGAATCGTCCCATCGCATCATTAGTGTCGTGGTCGATGTAATTTCAAGTCCAGCATGAAGAGCATCGAGCAAGTAATTTCGAGGTCTTGCGGACCAACTGATGTTTTGAAGCTGCGGCGATGCTGCCGTTACCCGCGGAGCTTGAACTATTGACATGGGCAGTCAACTATTGTCCCCACCATTTCTCGCGTGCACGAGTCAAACAGCGTCATAACTTCCACACACGTCTCAGTCTCCTTTCGATAGCATGTTTGTTCAAACGAATAGTTACGCTGTCGCCCGCCGTACAGGCTGTGCACATCCTTCCTGGCGCAATCCGGCTGCCTGTCAGCTTGTCAGTCTGTCAGTCTGGTACCGCACTGGCGGTTTGTGTGCCAAATCTAGTAAAGTCGTCGAAGTTCAGCGGCTTGAACGGGATGCTCTATGCTTGATCCTGGTTGTTCGAGTAATTGGCATTTGGCCAAGGTGTCGGCAGTGTCATGCAAGGCCTAGCATATTTAAACTCCCATGAAGTCGCCAGCTACAGCGTGGTTTGATAGCATTGGTGGTTGAGTCCGAAATGAATATCGCACACAGTGTTGTTTCCTGCGATGTCTTGCATCGTTCGCTGATGAAGGCAGTCGTGGAAAGGAGTAAAAGATGACGACATCATGCGCTCACTGCCTCCTCAACGACTCATGAGAGGATGGCAGATTCGGAGATCGAAGACGCTTGGTGGGAGCTGTTACTGTAGGTTGCGATAAAGTTGTGATGCTGGAAGATGGGTGATGGGTCATTGCTGTTACCAGTAACAGATCTTCAGATCTTCATCTTGTTATCAGTGTTGTTGTTATTATTAGCGCCCCACTTCTCCACTTCCGGTTCGTGACTCAACACCAATCTCAGAACAGCTGTAGAGATGACTGCAATTGCACGGAATTCAATCTCAACTGCCTCAGATCGCTAAGATGGCGTTACTTGATATCTTGTTCAGCGTATATGTTGAACACCCTGTTACAACGACGGCGGCCTCCATTCTGTGCTTGGTCCTAGCGCGCACGCTATACCGCATCTTCTTCCATCCGCTATCTCACATTCCAGGACCTTTGCTGCCCAAAACTACATCACTGTGGCTATACTATCACGCATACATCGGTGATGAGGCCAGTGCAATCCACCATCTACATGCGAGATATGGGCCATATGTTTGCGTCGCCCCCAACGAGGTCGACATCAGTGATGCCGATGCCATTCAGCCTATCTATGTCTCAAGAGGTGGATTTGCAAAAGCACCCTGCTATGCAAACTTCGACATCGATGGTCATAAGACGATCTTTTCAACTACGAGCCCCGACTATAGGGCGCCGAGAGCCAAGGCTGTTGTCCCACTCTTTTCCACGAAAAGTCTTAGGGAGAATCAGACTGCGATAGGCGAATGTGTTGACCGTATGGTGAGCAAGCTGGGTACGGAAGCACTCAAGAGGAAACCAGTAAATGTCTTAAACTTGACAAGAGCGTTAGCCGTTGACGCAGTCTCAACGCACCTATTCCGCGAGAACTACGACGGAGTCAGCGAGAGCGGGCCAACTCTGAGCGTCAGTGCGTTTGTGGACGCTTTCGTGGCTGTAGGACGTTTCTTCTACCTCCCCACTGCCGTGTTTGTCTTGTTAGAGTGGGCTATCGGCAAGTGGATGGCAGATAAAGAGACAGATGAGAGCATGACGCTTGTGGACAGGTTCGTCAGCAATCTGGTCTCCAACACCTCGACCAAATCGCAGACGTACCCAGGACGCTTGTTGGCCGCAGGGCTTAATATTGCTGAAGTTGAAGCGCAGTGCAAGGATCTTCTTTTTGCTGGTACCGACTCAACTGGCATGAACCTAGCGACTATCATAAGAGGCTTGGTCATGCATCCCAGCACATATGACCGTTTAAAGCAAGAGGTTACTCGAAATGCAAGACTTGGTGCTAATGCAGAGGACATTCAAGGGCTGCCTTATCTGAGTGCAGTTGTCAAAGAGGGCTTGAGAATCAGCATGGCTAATCCTACACGTCTGCCTCATGTAGTACCGGTTGGCGGCTGGATGTTCAAGGGCACATTCTTCCCTGCTGGGACAATCGTTGGCTGTTCTGGATATGAGCTGCATTTCAACGAGAACGTGTTCTCGGAAGCCCGCAAGTTTGTGCCAGAGCGTTGGCTCAATCCTACCGAAGACATGTCAAAACACTGGTTCGCTTTCGGAGCGGGCAGTCGAGCTTGCATAGCGAGGAATCTAGCGACCCTAGAGTTGTACCTCGCGACCGAAAAACTGGCAAGCAGTAAGGTACTCGATGGCGGACATGCAGTACAACAAGGTGATATCGAGATTTTCGAGTGGTTCAATTCGAAAGTCAAGGGCGAGAAAATCGAGATTGTTTGGGAGTGAAAACGAGTGTACGATTGGTCAAAATAGTGGTTATGGAACTTGACGGATATGATCTCGTTCCCTCGGCGTTACTTGGACATGCTTGGTTGTGTCTCAGAAACGGTCGCGCGGATCTACTACTGAAGATTGCAAATGCGCGGTCAGCTGTGGCCTTCCTTATACGGCCGCATAGTATGTTCGAGATCAAATGAAACAAAACGATGTTCATTCGTGAAACATACATACGTTCTTCGTGTAGTTATCGTTGGATCAACAGGTATAGCTTGTCAATGCTGCCGTCATGGTTGCTGGAGCATTCCTAGGAACGGGTATCACTTGCGATCCAAGGATACCGAGACGCTTGACTTGGAGTACCAGTTCAAAAACGGTGATGACCATGAATGAGAGCGAACGAGTATTTCTGGAGACGCTTGAAAGAAAGCATACTCTTCGCGCTAATTGTACCAGCCTTACTGCATGGTCAGAAGTGTGATATGTAATACGAATCTTCTTCTTAAAAGAGCACCAGTGAGTAGCTCTTCAATGTCAGAATGTAGAGATCCAGACCTATCAGATTTGTAGTGCTCCCTGGTCGGTTGGCTTCTGCAAGCATCGCTGTCCTCAACCTGTTGAGTTCACAGCCACACAATTCGATATCACGTTAGTCTGTTCATGAAGATCTAGACTTCCACGAGGTGATTGGAATCTGAAAAGGTTCCAGACAGTGACGATGCACTTCGAACGCTGTGAGACTGAGATAGAAACGAAGTCCTGCGTGGCATGTGAGGTCCCCTTAGCCTTCGTTCGGTGTCGCACAAGGTTGCATCGGGGACTTCTGCAGCAACGACCCTTGCTTCGGATGCTGAAAAGTCTGCCTGTCCTGGTGTACGGGTCAGAGATCTTGCATTCCATCCACAAACCACGTGTGGAACGTTCTTCCGGCAGATGAAAGTGTTCGCCTCGTGACTGTCGTGAAGCGTCCCTGCATGTGTGCAACCGGTGTGCTGCCGGAATTGGTACTGCAGCGCTATCAGTAAAGTTCACGAGGCACGCCGTTCGCAGCGTTGCAGCGGCTGACAGTCCGTTTGCCGTGGGGCGGCCGGATCTAAATGTGTGTGACATCACAGGTAGCGCCAAGCTACCTCGTTAGCGAGGTCTTGCGGGGCCCCGATCAACACCACTTGCAGACATCGTGATTCTGATGGATCGCCAAGGGTCGTATGCGCTTACTCCGCACTTATCCCCAGTAAGATGTCCAGCCACGTACGTGTCACGCACGCAATGTACTTGTCTGTGCGCACCGGCAGCAGCAATGGCAGGTTTCTTTCACGCTTGGAGTCGCACGACAACCGGGTGCACGCACCGGAGTATAAGTACTCGATGGAGCGGCCGGGTTTTCGTGCGCGAGCTACTTCCTGCTATCGTTCACTCGCCTTGACTTGTTGATTGAGAGGTCATCAGCTATGCGTTCCTTCGCTCTCCTCGCTGGTGCGCAGTTGGCGACAGCCTTGTACCAGAATGGCTCAGTCATTGCACCTTGCGATTCGCCCATTTATTGCTATGGAGATTTGCTTCGTGAGATTGAGCTTGCGCGCCCATTCTCTGACTCGAAGACTTTTGTTGATCTGTAAGAGAGATTGCCCCAACCCAACCGTACCTCGCTAACAATCCACAGACCCACCATTCGTCCGTTGAACGAGGTTCTCGCAGCTTTCAACAACCTGACTAGGCCCATTCAAAACAACACTGAACTTAATACCTTCCTGACAACGTACTTTGGTGAGGCTGGTTCGGAGCTTGAGCCAGTGCCTACAGATCAGCTCGAGACCGACCCCAGCTTCTTGGAGAACGTCAACAGCTCGGTCATTGTGGATTTCACCCGCCAGGTCATCGATATCTGGCCAGATCTTACTCGACGATATGTTGGAACTGGCACTTCAAACTGCACTGGATGCGTCAACTCGTTCATTCCTATCAACCGCACCTTTGTAGTAGCTGGTGGTCGCTTCCGAGAACCATACTACTGGGACTCTTTCTGGATTGTTGAAGGCCTGCTACGCACCAAGGGATCTTTCACTCAGATCGCCGAGAACATCATTGAGAACTTCATGGATCTCGTTGAGGAAATTGGCTTTGTGCCCAATGGTGCCCGAAGGTACTACGAGAATCGATCGCAGCCGCCGTTGCTCGCCCAGATGGTCCGCGTTTATGTGGAGTACACACAGAACTACACTCTGTTGGAGCGCGCCATTCCCGTACTGGAGCTAGAGTACGAGTTCTGGGTCAACAACCGCTCGGTGACGCTTGAACGTGGTGGCAAGAACTACACTCTCCACCACTACAATGTGTCCAACACACAACCGCGACCCGAATCGTATCGCGAGGATTACATCACAGCAAACAACCAAACCTACTTCAACGAAGAGGGAGAGCAGTTCAACTCAACGCAGTCACTCAACGAGACTCAGCGCGCGGCTCTGTACTCCAACCTTGCCTCTGGAGCCGAGAGTGGCTGGGACTACAGTTCACGTTGGTTGAAGAACCCTTCAGATGCTGTCAATGACAACTACTTCCCACTGCGATCTCTCAATGTGGTCAACACCATTCCTGTAGAGCTGAACTCGATTCTCTATTACAATGAGATTACCATCGCCGAATTCCATCGACGGGAAGGCAACTACAGCGCGGCACGCCAGTGGGCTGAATTAGCCGCCAACCGCAGTGAAGCCATGACTGCTATCTTCTGGAACGCCGAACACTACAGCTACTTCGACTACAACCTCACCTCTAGCGCGCAAAACGTCTACACCCTTGCCGACAACAGCAGCACACCCCTCTCACTGGCTGGCGCACCAGCAGGCCAACAGGTTGGGTTCCAGCTGAGTCAGCTATATCCTTTCTGGACTGGCGCTGCACCTGAGAGCATCAAGGGCGACCCCACAGCTCTTCGTCGCGTCTTTGCTCGTGTTGAAGAGGCGCTTGATACCGAAGCTGGCGCTTTGGCTGCTACAAACCTCTTCACCGGACAGCAGTGGGATGAGCCGAATGTCTGGCCGCCACTGCAGTACATCGCGATACAAGGTCTGCTTAACGCGCCTCTTGAAGTAAGCGAAGACGACAACGACCAGACTGCCGAAGATTATGTATGGACACAAAACCTCGCTCTTCGTCTTGCGCAACGCTACACCGACTCCCTGTACTGCACATGGCGCTCTACCGGTGGTGCTACCGAAGAGGTTCCTCAGCTCTCAGGTGCAGAGGGTAATGGCACCATCTTCGAGAAGTACTCTGACGAGGCCATCAACGCACGTGGTGGAGGTGGAGAGTACACAGTCGTCGAGGGCTTTGGATGGAGTAACGGCGTGCTGATCTGGGCTGTTGACCAATTCGGACAGAAACTGCAAACGCCTGACTGTGGTAACATCACGGCAGCTGCACCACCGGAGGCTAGGAGGAAGAGAAGCGCGGTGGAGCTGAGTAAGAGAGACGCGATGTGGATTAAGGGGACGAAGGAGAACAAGATGTTCCGCAAATAGGCTTGCGAATCCTGTCACGAGACGACCACATTTAATTTCTAGTATGATGATCATAATACATTCTGTTCAGTCCGAGTGTTACAAGTGTAGAATTGTCGATTTTACAACAGCGATCCTCATTTACTATGGTGATAAGCGAGGCTTGGCAGATTGAAACAATTCGGCTTTACAGACTCGTCCTTCACCACCGCTTTCACCAGCACTGCAACATCAAAGCCTCTAATATATCAAGTGAAGCACATCGACCCAATGAAATGCCTTGTCAATGCGCGAATATAGCATCAGTAGCCACTCCATCAATAACAGGTAATGACAAGACAGGCAAGCCGAGCTGGCTACAAGGTGGCAACGGCTATATGGACGCGCAACATAGAAATGTCAGAATCGCATCGGATCAGCGTTCCTGTCGCTCCGGAGCGCGTCCCGCTGGTTCACAGCGCCTCGAGCTTCCCCGCGTTTATCTCAAGTCATGCCTAATGAGGCAATCCGAAACACCATCCGCCAAAATTGTGTGGTAGAGCAGATAGCTAGGCGCTGACGTCGTTGCTTGATGAGGAGGTATTTGTATACTCCAGATCACTTGTTCACTTGGACATATTTTATTCTTCACTCACTCTAGGGCGCTGTCACGTCGCACGCCTGTAGTCTCAGTCTAACTGTGTTATTTTCCAAAGAGATCACAATGCCTGGAATCAATGGCGCAACGAACGGGTCGACGGCCTACGGAGAGGTCGCTGCCGACAAGATTATCAAAGATGAGCACAAGCCTACAGCACCATCACAAACGAGTGAGCAGGATATGCAGCTTGTGTTGCAGAGTTTTAGACTGCTGATTGCGGATCTCTGTCAACAATTCGGCATGGGTATGGAATCATGAAGAAGTATCGAAATAGCCACTAATTTTTATAGGACATCCTGGAGGTGCCATCGGCATGGCTGCAATCGGTGTGGCGCTATGGAAGTACGGCATGAGATATGCCTCGCACCAACCAGACTGGTTCAATCGAGATCGCTTCATCCTCTCAAACGGCCACACGTGTTTGTTTCAGTACACCAACCTCTACCTCTCTGGATACAAGGCAATGACTTGGGAGCAGCTCCTCTCCTACCACTCTGAGCGACCAGACAGCCTCTGTCCAGGACACCCGGAGATTGAACACGAGGGAATTGAGCTCACTACTGGTCCTTTAGGTCAAGGTATCGCGAATGCTGTGGGTCTGGCTATCGCAACCAAGCACCTGGCTGCCACGTTCAACCGTCCTGGATTCGATGTCGTCAACAACCACACCTGGTGCACAGTCGGTGATGCGTGTATGCAGGAAGGCGTGGGCTGCGAAGCCTTCAGCTACGCTGGCCATCTGAAGCTTGGCAACCTGACAGTAATCTACGACAACAACCAGATTAGCTGCGACGGCAGCGTAGATTTGACAAACACCGAAGACGTCAACAAGAAGATGGAGGCTTGTGGCTGGGAGATCATCGACGTTGAAGACGGTAACAACGACGTAGCTGCTATTGTTGCTGCACTGGAAAAAGGCAGACAGAAGGACCGTCAGAAGCCCCTCTTCATCAACGTCCGCACCATCATTGGCATGGGCAGTGCCGTGGCAGGCCAGGCCGTCTCGCACGGCGCTCCTCTCGGAGCCGACAACGTCGCCGCCATGAAGAAAGCATGGGGCTGGGACCCAGAGAAGAAATTCCACATCCCAGAGGCAGTCAAGAAATTCTACGCCGACATACCCCAACGCGGCGACCAGCACGTCCAGCAATGGAACGATCTCATCGCAGCCTACACAAAAGAACACCCTGAGCTCGCCACTACCTTCAAAGCCCGCATGGCCGGCCAGCTCCCTGAAAACTGGCAATCCATGATCCCGTCCTCCTTCCCCACCGACCCCACCCCGTCACGCAAAAGCAACAACCTCGTCATGGCCAAACTCCTCGCCGAAATCCCCACTTTCATGGTCGGCACCGCAGACCTCACCCCGTCAGTCAACCTCACCCACCCCGGCTACCAGGTCTTCAACCCGCCCGACCTTACCCCAACCTCTGGCGCCACAGGCTCGTACGCCGGCCGCTACATACACTACGGGATCCGCGAGCACGCCATGGCAGCCATCGCCAACGGGCTTGCCGCCTTCTCCCCGCGGACCATCATCCCCATCACGTCAACCTTCTTCATGTTCTACCTGTACGCCGCCCCCGCCGTGCGCATGGGCGCGCTGCAGCGCCTAAAAGTAATCCACGTAGCAACCCACGACTCCATCGGCGCGGGCGAAGACGGACCCACGCACCAGCCCGTCGAGCTCGCGGCCCTATACAGAGCCATGCCACACATGCAGTACATCCGGCCGGGGGACAGCGAGGAAGTAGCCGGGGCGTGGAAAACAATGATCCAGAACACCGACGGGCCAAGTATGATTTCCGTCTCGCGCCACGCACTCCCGCAACTGCAGGGTCTCACATCGCGCTCCGGCGTAGAAAAAGGCGCATACATCCTGCGAGACGACTCCGACGCAGCCATAACCCTCATCTCCGCCGGCGCCGAACTCTCCTTCACGCTCTCCCTCTCGTCCGCCCTCGCCTCAAAAGGGATAAAATCCCGCATCGTCTCGTTCCCCAGCCACGCGCTCTTCCGGGCTCAACCCCTCTCCTACCAACGCAGCGTACTGCGGCGGCACGAGGGGATTCCCGCCGTGGTGATAGAGCCGTACGTAGCACTGGGGTGGGAGCGGTGGGCGGATGCGGGGGTGAATATGCGGTCGTTTGGACATTCGTTGCCGGGCAAGTATATTTATGAGCATTTTGGGTATAGCACAGACAACATGACAGAGAGAATCACTGGATTCCTGGCAGATTGGAAGGAGGGGAAGGTGGGGAGGGGGGAGTATGTTGAGTTATAGATGTACTCTTCACTAATTAATCCTGTCTTGTTATATCTACAATCACTTCATCTACAGCACAGACAACACAACGCAGAAACCCACTAACTTCCTGGCAGACTAAAAAGAAGAGAAAGTAGAGAGAGAAGAATACGTTAAGATATAGTCATAACCACAAGACGCAACAAAACAAGACACAACAAGAAAAAACAAGCCAAGCCAACCTTAGCACAAAACTCCTTCTACTTCTCTACTATCTCTCTATCCTTCCTCTATACTCCCTACTTTACGCAGAATCTTGTCCATGTTAGCTAAACACTTCTACACTACCTATTACCTTAATAAGCAAAGTATTTATATAGTACTTTATAGTAATTACCTAGTAGTAGTAGTATTGCG
This sequence comes from Neodidymelliopsis sp. IMI 364377, assembly GCA_027946375.1. Lineage (NCBI taxonomy): Eukaryota > Fungi > Ascomycota > Dothideomycetes > Pleosporales > Didymellaceae > Neodidymelliopsis > Neodidymelliopsis sp. IMI 364377. The sequence continues at coordinate 53,258 of JAPEUT010000078.1, read as the reverse complement.
TTTATTGTATTAGCGACTACAAATATAATGTTCTAGTGTGCGTACAAGACGTTTGGTTGATGAAAACGAGCTTCGACCTGTCACATGACTCGCAGCTACAGCATTTCAACCATGATTAATGTATTGTATTGTGTGTATCGTATCGTATCGACTACCTATTCCACCCGTCCACCCATGCCCAAGCAGCCGTAAACGCCGTCGCTTCATCTCATAATCGACACTGGTATCATGGGCGCGCCATCTGGATGCAGGACCGTCCCATCCCATACAACCCACCGCAATCACCGCCGATCAATGGAAGCAAGGAAATTCGTGTCGTATTAAGTACAGTTCGTAAAAGCCTGTGGCGTCTGTGGCTCGGTAAAGAAACGCCTGAATAGTGAAATGTGTATAGTGTGTGGTGTGCTGGGTTGTGTTGTGATGTGTGTGTAGAGAGCTGTAAAGGATGCTGATCAAGGTTTGGCGTCGTTGCGTGGTGGTAGCGGAAACGCTTCTGGCTGAGCAGTGACATCCGCAATCGCCGCCTCATGGCTGGAATCGCTGTGCTGAGTCGAGTCGATCCGCTTGTCAGTTGGCAAGGCTACAGACTCTGCAGGAGCAGTGAGAGTGACATTCTCGACATGATGTTTGCGACGCTTCTTCTCTGGCTCGCTGCAAGACTCCTCATCCCACTTGTACTGGGGGACAACATGCCGCACGCCACGCTCGCGACGGTCTTCCTCGACCCAATCGGCGACGCGCGTCCTGACAAAGTCGCTGGAGTGGGGCTCTCGTATCTCCATAGCCGGGTGGTTGCTCCAAGTGGACATGCCGTTGCGGTAGACGGGGAAGTTGAAAGCTTCAGCCCTGCCCTTCCCTTTGCCCTTGTTGGACACGACCGTGTCCGGTTCGAGCTCTGGTGAGGGCTGGCTTTTCAGACTCAGGTCCTGGCCAAAGGCGAAGATGTTTCGAATCGGCTTGAGAACAGCAACGCTAGTGACGTCCTGAGCCAACGGCGACTTGGTCAATCTGCCGGACAACTAGTCTCCAGCAGAACGGTCCACGTGGTTTCCCTTCATCACGCTACACAGCATCAGCACAACACGCCACAGCACACTCGAGACGGCTAATGGTACCGGGGAGGGGTTCCCTGGCCGTTTGGCACGCCGTTGGGCTGGAACTCCATTTCCCGGGCCATGACCTCGCGTGTCTGGGGGAAGTAAGGCTCGACGCCGTACGTCTTGAGGTACGAGGCCGTCTTCTCGATGCGCTTGATCTCGCGCTGGACGTTCCACTCCTCGCCCTCGCCGAAGCGGCGCTGGACGACGTCGACCATGGCGGCGTCGAGGCGGGTGTAGAAGTCGCGGCGGGCGGCAATGTCGGCCTGGTCGGCGCTGTCGAGGCCGCCGTGCGAGTTGAGGTTGCCGCCGAGCTTGAGGATCAGGTCGAAGGCGTACTTGGGGCCCTGGGGGAGGAGGGTCAGGCGCTGGATGTCGGGCAGGAACTTGAGCATGGACGAGGCAAAGTGCGACGAGGAGATGGAGTCGTTGAGGTCGTCCTGCAGGCGGTGGAGGTCGAAGTTGACGATGGTGATTTTGCGGTCGAGCTGGGCGTTGAGCGTGTGGGCGGCGTCGGGGGTGGTTGTGTCCATGATCTTGGCGATGGACGAGGGGACGTCTGTTGTGATATCGTCAGTGAGATGCGCATGCAGGCGATGGCGACGACAACATACCAGGTCTCAATCCGCGCTTGTCGATCCAGCTGTGGACCTCTGCGCGCTGGGCCTCGAGCTGCTCGACCCACGACTGCATGTCGGCGAGCTGGCTCTCGAGCTGCTCAATCTTCTCCGTGTAGGGCCGCATGGCCTGGTTGAAGGCGGCCGTGAGCAGGTCGGGCATGGGCTCGGGCTTGATGGCGCCGCTGTTCATGGCCGGCACGGGGGCGCCCATGGGAGGCATGCCGCCGTGGCCGCTGTTGGACATGCCGCGGACGGGGAAGTTCTGCTCCTGGGGCTGCTGCTGGCGCGGATACATGGTGTTGTCGGCGTCGTCGAGGGCGTCGTGGGCAGGCAGCGGCTGGTCCTTGCGGCTCGACTCGGGGCGCTTCTCAGAGAACTCGTCGAAAGACTGCGAGCGCGGATTGCCGTCGTGTTCAACGTAGCTGTTGGCGCGGGACGATCGGCGCTTGAAGAACATAGTGAGAAAGAAGAAAAGAGCTGCGGCGGCCGCAGAACGAGCGTGTCAATATAAGGCGCGGTGCAGTGGTGGAAGGCGCAATTTCGGTAGTCGTATTGGTGCGGGAGCGTGGTTGGTGGTTGGGGGCGAGCGACTTGGTTCCAGTAGTGCTAAGGGTAGAGCGAGCGTGGCTGGGCTGTTATCGGGGGGAGGTTGGGGTTGGGGCTGCGATTGCGCTGGAAGCAGTGCACGCCGTTCACGGGGAGACGACGTCGCACGAGAGGGGCCGTGCAGATGCTTGCAGCGATTGTGGTTGTTGATGCGTGTCTAGTCTGGAATATATGCAGCAATGAATAGTTGATGACGCGAGTGAAGTGTCTTGTGTCTTTTGCGAGCTGCCCAAACGTGGTTGAGCTGTGGATAGGCCGCCCCACCGTCGCCGCAAGCTAACCCCGCTGCGCTTGCCGCCGCTGCCAGCCTTCTCTCCTCTCACCAATCGTGCCTGCCCCTTCCATAATTCTCCTGCTGACATCACACACACCACACATCACACCACACGCGTCGAGTACGCGTATACCCATCCACGCCTTCTCTTGCACGCGTCGTCACATCAGCCTCTTCTCATTTCGTTCTTTCACATGCACTGCGACACACTCGAGAGGATACTGGCCACTGTCAAGCTATGACACGTTCACCGGCCCATCCGTCGCTCCGACGACACATCCCCCAGACTAACCACTGCACACAGACTGCACAGAGACTGCACAGACTGCCGCCGCTCACAGGGGTCAACCTGCAAGCACAGACTGACCGCATCCACCCACCACTCAACACCCCGTCACCATGGACATGTTCGTCAACAAATTGCTCAACACCACCATAACAGCTACTAAACCAGTATCGTCGTGTTGAGCGGACAGACCATCCTTGGTGTCCACATCAGGCATCCACGCTGGTTGCCTGCCGTTTCTCATTGCAGTTCTGTGACTACGGCTTAACCACATAACCACCACTCACCACAGACTAGTATCCAAACAATGCCATCTCTCCTCTCACTCCCTGCCGAACTCAAACTGTGCATCACTGACCAGCTCGACCTAACCTCCACCTCGTATATCCCTGCCCCGCATCCAGATCTCGTGAGCCTCAGCCAAGTATGCACCGTGCTTCGGGCCCTGGCTCTGCCTCGTCTCCTCGAATCCATCACCCTGCTCAACGAAGAAAAGAGCAGTTCCCTTGCTGAGTCCCTCTTCAACAACTCCCTCGCACACCATGTACGCACAGTCCATTACATTGGCGTCGTGGCCATGACGCCGAACGTCGATACGGTGGAGAATAGTATTACTCAACGAGACAACCTTCTTGTCAAGCCATCGCTAGACCATCTGCCACGCTTTGTCGAGCACGTCCTGTCCCATCTCGCACAATTCGCCAATCTCGAACGATGCATTGTCGACCTCCGCTGCGCAAAGACAGCCCAAGAGGACCAGAATGTCTATGAGATGGCTTTTGACACGATTGAACATCCCGAGGGTGGTGGATTGGTCTTGGAGAAAGAGAAAACCGATCCCTTCCGTGCGTTGACGAAGCGATCCTACGATGCCTTGGCAAAGAACCCTCCCTCATCCATCAGGCATCTTGAACTGAGAAACGTCGTACCAAGGGTTTGTTCAACGTGGAACTCACCCGATTTCCAAGCTCTGCTCAACAACCTCTCCACCTTTAGCATAACCCTCCGTGGAGGCGAGAACGGCACCGGCTGGCAATCCACGACGTACTCCTCTTATTTTAGCTTTTTCAACAGCCTAGATATCTACTTTTTCAACCATTTGTCACGACTCAAACACCTCTCAGTCTGCGCACCTAGCGACACGTCTCCTGGTCTTGCGGTAGGTATAAACACCTTCAAGCTACCCTTCGGCCCACGCCACATGATTGAGCTACAAACGCTGCACCTAGAAAACCTCTTCATCAGCCCCAATCTTTCCGCTTTTGTCACCTCGCACAGCTCGTTGGAATCAGTCACGCTGGAGAACTGCTACTCGGGCCTCTACGACGAGGAAGAATCTTTATCGTGGGCTGCCTTCTTCTCCACCATCGCAGCTGCACACATGCCGGCTCTGCGTGCGTTCCACGTCAGCCACTCGTATCTCGAGGCCATGCTGCCGCTTGAGGGCGAAGATGGTTTCCAGCAAGCGCAACCGGAAGATGCCAAAGAGCTGCGCGAGCAGTATCTTGAACCACGCATGTTTGAGTACAAAGAGGTCGATGATATGGATGGCACCCTGTATGATCGCGAGGACTTGGCCTTGACGAGGTTCAAGCAGGGGACGGACCAGAAGGCGTGGGAGGACTTGTGTAAGGGTCTGAGGAAGTGACTGGAGCAGACATGAGAGAGCTACTCTTCTCCAGTAATGCGCAAGACAGAATGTAAATACACTAATTGCTTACTTCAACTGAACAAAACGTTGCCAATAGACTTAAACCCGTAAAGCAAAAGAACAGACATTATACTTACAATACTAGATAAACACTTCACTCTACAAACCCACCTCTGCACTGTCTTCTCTTCTCAATCCCACCTAATCAGAAACGTCCATAGCGCTAGTCCAAAACAAGCCCCACGAATTCGGCGAAACTCTCCTGCTTTGAGCATCATCATAACTACACAACCACAACCCCACTCCTCAGCCTCAACCCAATGCCCACCCCCAAACGGCGACCAAAACCCTGCAAAACATGCAGAGATCACCATCTTAAGTGTCCGTCTCCAATCACTATTCTTCACCACCTGGCTGGCAATGGAAAAAATATGCTTACGCCATGCATGCAGGTGACGTTGAACGCAGCAGCAGCCAAGCGTCGTGCTCGAATTGTAGGCTTGCAGAGGTTGAATGTAAGAAGATTACGAAAGAGCTTCGTTTCAAGAATGTTGCGAAACAGAGAAAGGTGAAGGGGTTTGCTGCAACGCAGCCATGGTTGCAGACGTCATCGACGCTGGAGTTTCTTGACCAGACGGCAGCTGTGGTCGAGGCGTCGCTTGGATCGTCAACACCTCGGAGATCTGGGGAAGTGTCAGGATCTTTGTCATCTCCTGTGGCGGTGAATCGCACTATCACTCGGCCCTCCCCGGCGTCTTCTCTGCCAAGGACACAACAGGAGAATACGCACGATAGTCCTTGGGAAGAATACCGGACAACAGAGTTGCTTGCGCATGCTGTTGTGGGTCTGCCTCCAGCAAGTATCATCGCTGTGCCGCCGCCGTCTGGTGCGAGTCCAGGTTCGTCTACTCAAATTCCATACCGAGAGGCATACTGATGTGACTCTTCAAGAAGTGACGCAACCCACTGCGCTGCCTATCGGTGTTCAAGAGGCATGCTTGGTGAGACATTTCACAGAGCATCTTGCTCCTTCGGTACAATCTCTCCGCCACGGATCAAATGTTTGCTAACCCTTGCTTGCAGTTCGATGCAACAGATCGCGATTCCCATTACTCACTTACACTGCCGGGTCGCGCTATGCACAGTCCCGTGTTGCTGTACGCCGTATGCACTGTTTCGTCCCGTCTTCTGACTAGCAGGTGGTATAGCAAACACGCAAAGTCAACAATCGTCCAGTTTGACAGCATTGCTCTCCCCGATCTGGATGAAAACTCCGCAATCCACTACCACAACGCTTGTCTGAGCTTATTGATGGACTTTGCAGATATCCCGGCAGACAAAGCCAACGCTGGGGCAAGAGCTGATGCGCTTGTCGCCACTACAATCCTGCGAACTTACGAGCAGCTTGACAGTAAGCTAACTGTCATCCAATCAGAGTTTTTTGGCTAACAACTCTAGGCTCCTTGACAGGGCTTGACACTGAGGTCTTCCAAGGCGTGGTGCAGACAGTCATGTCAAAGCACCACGACGTTTCAATATACTCACTCGATAACATGGAAAAGAAGCACAGAGACCAACGCGGCAACCTGATTCTTTCCGAAGGCCTTCGTACCTCTGCGTGCCTGACCGCTTTGCGACAAGAAATCTGGTCAGTCTTGTTGTACTGTAGGCCATTCCGGCTTCCACTGGCCGAGGACATGGACTATACGACGCTCGCACCCACAGACGACTTCACATGGGCCAATCGACTTATCTTGTGGTGCGCGGACGTCTTGAGGTTCTGTTTCGGAACAAGCACCAAGACGCCATCATCGCATGAGAAACACAGCCCTGCATTCCAGAAGTGGAAAACACTCAAAGACTTTGACGACCACTGGACCGCGAATCCGCTTGCTTGCTTCCGGTCACTATATTTCCGCCCCGCAAGACCCGAGTTAGGTGAGCACTTCCCAATCATCTGGCAACCCAACAATGCCCACATTGTAGCGATGCAACACCTAGAGCTCGGACGCATGCTTCTTGCTGTATACAACCCACAGCGACAGCGAGTTGGGGTCAGAGCTGGCACAAGTAATCTCGCAATTGAACACCAGCTACGTGAATCCATCAGAATTCTCTGTGGACTGGCGTTGGCGAACAAGCACTTTCAAGCTGGCATGACGACAGCCGCGATCGGCATCAGTATTGGCGGAGAGTTTTTCAAAGACGCCCACGAACGACAGGCGATAGCGCAATTTCTCGGAATACTCGAGGAAGAACATGCTTGGCCGACGAAATCAATCATCGATGGTTTGCGAGACGTCTGGGAGGTGGAACACACGTTCAAAGCGCACGCTACGCCGAATGGCCTTGCCCCTGTTTGAGTCCGATTATTGACGTTCATACAACACCCCTCTGGATCATTGTGTGGCCGTGGTCTCACTCCCTTCGATCCAGTCGCGCAAGTGCTGCGGTCCAAACTTTGCTGGGTTTCGAACATTGAAGACGCGTATCGTGCCACTCGGTGGGGAAGTGTCATCAGACGAGGTCGCGCGATGCCCGCTGTACTCAAGCTTCATGATCATCTCGCCGTGCTCAGAGCCGAAGCTCACCTTGGTAGGCATCCACTTGGGCATCTCGTCACCTGCCATGCAGTCCAATGCCTCCAACCAGGCCCTCTCGTCGACTCCGCTGATCCTCAAGCGCTTCAGAACCTCGTTACATCTAATCAATAACCAGCACTTCATTCTCTCCGCTCTTGAGAGCTCGTTCGCTTTATCTGTTATCTCAGATGCTGTGTTTCGAGAGGTATCAAGGTGCGAAGAGAGGTATCTGATTCTCCTATGCCAAGAGCCTATCGATGCTGATAATGGCCCATGCAATCGGATCAATATCAGTGGCGACGCATTGTCTTCGAGCCCTGGCAGAACCTGCGCAAGCTGTACCGCGGCACTGGTATCTACGTGGTGCAGTTCATCAGGGAAAGGTAGATGCGAGAGGCTGTATTCTGTCGGGAACTTGCGGTGGAGGGTATCGATCGTGCCACATAACAAGACTTGAAGCAGCAGGTACCGTGTACAGATGATGGCGTTTTCTGTGGAATTGAATCGTAGGCCATACGGAAGGAGGTCCACGATATCGTCAACCACAGTCCATCCCGGATGGACCGTCGAAATCGAAGAGTCCAAAAAGTTGACGAAGCAGTTTGCTTGGGTCAGCTGCCAGAGCTTCTCGGCGAGTGAGATGGCAGATGCAAGAAGCACCACGTCACGTGAACTTGCAATCGCTTGCCGTATCAACACCACAAGGCGAGGAAACTGGATCATGATATGCATCATAGCCCTCGTAGTCTTCTGCGCGGTGCTCAAAGATAGACTGGTGAGTGCCGCTGGATGTGTCGACGAGAGATAAAATTCGTTGTCGTATATAGACACACGTCCGGCGCTCATCGCAACCGTAATCTACGCCAATGTCATTCAACTGAAGTCGAAACGAAAGCTAGATTGAGTACTCACATCATCAACATACGTATTATCAACGATACTCCAGATCAACTCCTCATCCGCCCCAGCCACTACAACAGACTTGAGCAAATCCGTCAGCCCAAGCGTATGGATAGCATAATGCATGTTATCGACTCCCAGCAGAATCTACAGCCATCAACACATCAGTAACACTCTACCGCAAACACACACACATAACCCTACCTCAGCAGCATAATGCAACTTAGTCGCCAACAGCACATCAGACGTGGGCTGCCCCGCCGTCGCAAGAACAATCCCCTGCAGTTCCCTCAACGCCACACTCTTCGTCCGCAACGCCACCGTCCGATTCGACCACGACGCCTCCCCGTGCACAGCAGCGGCATGCACGAAAAACTGCGCCGCCATCGTCACCGCGCGATTACATCCTATGCGCGCCGGCACCGACGTCACCCAATCGCCCAGCGCGCGGACGGGCTCATACGCGTCCGAGCGGACTCGAAGCAAGTCGATGAACCTGCCGACGAGTTTTGTTTCTGGACATGAGGGAGTTGTGTTTGGAAGGAGCATTTCTTGCCTCAGACGCAGCACATGGGCTTGAAACCTTCTCTTTTGATACGCTTCTGCTTTTTTCATCGCTCGATGCGCGGTTCCCTGAACGGGAGCGAGCGTCTGGAACATCCCTTGTCCGTCTTCAGCCAGCATGCCGCCTTTGACACGCAGACCTACAGACGCAGTGGGCGCTGCATCTGCTGCGGTTTCCGACAATGGTCTTACAGCCGATGTAGGAGTCGTGCAGCTCTCTACAGACTCCGAGAGAGGGTAGGTAATAGACGGCACGATAAATTTCCCATATCTAGTCATCTGGCTGGGATCTTGCATCACCACCGCAAACGTATTATCTCGTTGGTGCGGAGGGAAGGGGTAGTTGCATGATCGACCTACTCTCTCGCACCCGCCGCAAGAGGGTTTTAGCTCGTCGCACTGTACTTGCAGTTAGTCACCTGAAGTCCTTCGCTTTCTTTCCTTTTCATGGGATCCTGTAGTCGTGTGTGAGAAGGTAGGGGTGCGTGATTACTTTGACTTTCCGCTGCCGACACCCATCGCATTTGCCCAGTCGTCTCATTGGAGGGGTTGTTTGTTGCTGGAGAGACGGCGGGATGTTTCTTTACTCTGCTGATTGAGATTGTTGCATGGAAGTGTGGTTTATCGCAACGTGTTGCTTATGAATCACGCGGTGATGTTGATGTTGATGTTGATGTTACCTAGCCGTAAGCTCATTAAACGATTAGGCAGCAGGGAATACGTAGTGGGGTCGCGAAGTTACAGTTTCATCGCCATCATCCTCACCACTATCTACACACGTTGTATTGATCGATCGTTAGTTTCTTGATGTCTAGTTCTATGCATACTGCTGATGATTACTGTGCGGATACCTCGTTTTTCGAAGTACAGATATTTTCTACGCGTGTATAGTCTCAGAATCAAAGGCGGTAAGCCATAGGGTGGATGCATTTCCCGCTCATAGTTTCTGCTTACAGCTAGTGCTGTGAGGTCTTAAGGAAATACAGGCAGTGTTCCAGCTTATAAAGTGGCTAAGCAGATCACAGATTAGAGACATGTTTTTCGAATGAAATGCAGCTAACGATAGACTCACATTGGTGGTTAAAGCCTCTGCACAAACCATGCATGAGCCTGCGATGCCAGAAAGAGACGCCGGACGCAGATAGCGAATCATCAACGCTTGCAAAAGCTGTCATGAGGCAGGCATACAGCCTGATCAGACGCATGCATGTCTTCTGATCCTGTACACAGCCACTATCGCAACCCAAGAATACCCCGCACGACACGTAGCATTGATAAATGCTTATTGATCCTTGACTGCTGCTCCATAGCTGCAGAGACTTCAGACATAAGAACAAGTCGTCATCCGTAAACCAAAAGACTATACGGAGCAACAGTACCAGTTTGTGATAATGACAAACCCTTCACAAGTCGGCCAGAACCAATCGGAGAGTCTTACACGTCAAAAAGTCGCGCGGCTTCTGGGGGCCGACTCCTTCAACCCTTTCGTTCCTTCTGAGGAGCAACGCCATCCATGGTCCGTCGACAGATCCCAGGAACTTGATGGTCCTCTTATGCGAATCTGGGACAAGAATTCTGGAAGTCAACCATTGGAAGATGGCCGCATGCTCTCAAGATCGCCTAACCGGTCGCTCAACACGAAGGAAGCCCGTAGAGAATCACTCGCCATCCAAATCAATTATGGAAATTGGATACCAACACCATACATATCTTTTACCAACTCTACTGACGTGATTGAGCGTTACGCAGATATGAGAAGCAGGAGACAACGAGGGGACCAAACCCTCACTGTTATTAATCCCTCTACTCGACTTAGGCTTGGTCGACCAATACTCTATATGCCTACCGAGATGGATCACTATGATATTTCAGACCCCTATGACAACGAGGGAGAATACTACACCAACGAGTACGTCTGCCTATGGGAGATAACCAGAGAAGAAATAATCCATCACCATGATTGGAAAGAGCTATCCGAGAAATCCAATTGGTACAACAATGTCATCATGCCGGCGTTTACTAGATCGAATAGGGAACGACAACCTAGCTTGGATACTACACCTACTTCGGCTTTCGACATGTCGGAGATAAAAGAAACCCTTCCTAATGAGTTTTTGGCCAATGCGCGCAGTTCTGATCATCCAGATCTGGAATGGTTGGAGGATTCAGAGGAGTCTTTCGAGCATGATGATGCTGCTTACGATGACGACACTGACTCCGACGACGAAGCTGAAGAGGCGAATCGGAATGATGATATAATTAAGATAATAGAGGGACTTTAGTAAGGGGGATAAGGCGTTTGATGTTGTGTTATCTTTTACTCAAGTCTGCGACACAAACGTACTACATACTTAAGTCTTGTTAGCTTGCTTTATAGCTGTAGCAATGCTGCTGTTTTAGGTCTTTGATTATAGAACAAAATTAGCTAGAACTGAAATGACTTTAAGCTTCATATAGCGTATGTCTAGAAGCAGTGTTTGTCTCTTAGCGCATAGCTAAGAGTGGTAGATTATACTGTAGACTATCTCGCGCTTGAGTTCCTATGTACAGCCTATAGTTGAATTCTTGACAAAATACCGGTAATGTGACACTGCTACAAGTCCGCTTGTATAAAGTTTTGTGGTACATGCTTGATATTGGTCATTACAAGAGTCTCTTTCCTGGAACATCACCCTGCGACGTCCCTCCCGGACTCATCCACCTCAGAAGTCAGGTACACTGATATCCCCTCACACGCGATCGTGGTGAACAATCACAGGCTTGTCGTCGGCAACCTGATGCCGCAGCGCAACATCGAAAGCATCCACGTCAGCAGTCTTGAACTTCCTTGCTGGAATCTTGCGCTCGAAGAGGAGATCCATCTCGGCAAAAGTTCGTCCAGAAGGCTCAGGTAGTCGGAAAAACATGTAGACTAGCATACAGGCGCAGGTACCAGCCCAGAAGAACCCGTCATAGTTGCCCCAGTTCCACGCAGTAGGGTTGATCATGTAAGGTGTCAAGACGTTGACGACAATGGCGGCCATGTTGTATGCGACTCGACTCAAAGCGACAGTTTTGACCTGGAGACGACGCGTAGACATCTCGGCAACCAGGGAGAATGCGACCGTTCCAACGGAAAACTGGTAGAACGTCGCCCACACTAACATCATCGACCCTGTCGCCAGAGCAGCGGCGTGCTTATCGGGCACAAGTCCAAGGAAACCAAGCACGAGCAGCGTGCAGAAGAGACCCGTGAGACCGCACAGGAACAGTGTTCGACGACCAACACCCCATGCCATGAACGCCCAGGTGACGAAAGCGCCAACGGTATTGAGACCGTATTGACCCAGCGCGAAGTTGTAGGGCATCTCGCCCGTCAGGCCAGCTTGCTCGAAGAAGTAGGTCGAATAGTTGGAGAAGGTGTTGCCAGCCAGGTTCTGCGAGACGAAGAGCATGCATACGATCTCTGTCCGTCGGCGATTGACTCCTTTGAAACAGTCCAAGTAAGAAGCACCCTCTGTCAGATCTTTCTCGAGCTCGTTGGTATGTCTGATCATGTCGACAGTCTCGGCGGCATCGAAGGTGGGATCTCTGTTCGCAGAAGTGAGACGAAGTAAAGATTTTTCGGCCTCTTTGTAGCGTCCCTGACGAACGAGCCACCATGGCGATTCGGGAGCTAGATAGATGCCGATAATAAGAGGTGGAAACCACATCCACTGCCAGTCGTTAGCTTTAGCCTATAACGAAATTCCCAGTAACAACATACTTGCAATGCGTACGGGATCCGATACGCCCATTGATCGTCTCGTTTGAACATGCTCTTGATGACGGCGATGGCAATGAGTTGACCGATTCCCCAGCACGAGTTACCCCAAGTGGTGAGATATCCTCGTAGTGCAACAGGACAGACTTCGCTAGCGTAGGAAATGGCGACTAGGGTTGTATTAGGTCCTGCTCAGAATTTCGGCGTGATCGACTCACCTGACATGAAGACTCCAAAAGCAACCCCAGCGAGGCACTCAGCTAAAAGCAAGATCTCGATGCTAGGGGCCACGAAAAATGTGACTGTAACAATGCATTGGTAGAACAGAATGCCGAGTATGAAAGGTCGATAGCCAAAGCGCTCAACGCCGTAACCGGTGACTTGTGCTCAGTCAGCCACTGTCAAATGTTGAACAGCCAAAGGAAGTACTCACGCAGGAGTCCAATAATCTGACCGCACTGTGCGCCGTTGGAAATACCGGCCTGCCACTTGGCTGGTACTTGGTATGTTCCGTTGGGCTGGAGATTGCCATATTTGCGATTGAATGGAGGGAAGGCGTAGAAATTGCCGATGAGCGCGATGTCGTATCCTTCCATAGCACAACACATTGAGATGAGCGCCGCCCAGCCGATGGCTTTAGGGTAGAGCTTGATACCCTGCCATAAGGTCATGCTGTGCTCCTTGTCTGGCTCATGTTAGAGCGGAACTCCCAGAAGACACAGACTGCTAAGGAAACAAACCTGTTGCCGAAGCAGCATTCGCAAACATATTGGAGACTGTCGTATCCTCCATCTTCTCATCGACATGCTTCTCATTGTGGTAGAGATGGGAATCGTTCGGCGTAGTCATGTTGACAGACTCGAAGATGATGATTGAAAAGAAGAAGATTTGCGCTTCTCGAGGCCAATGATCTGGCTGTCCTTCTTTCCCAGAACCGGCGCAACGGTCCTTTATAAAGTGTCCTAGCCCACAATGTTAGACTGTGGGGTACCCCACACATCGGCATATGCCTAGCCATGAAGGAGCGTGGGGAACATCCGTGCAGATGGATGAAGACTAATCCACGCAATTAGCATGAACGGGTGAAAATCTGGGGAAAACTGACCATCGGACATATTTGAAGTTTAGGCTCGCTTAGCGAGTTCTTCACCTCAAAGGGTTAGTGCAGTACGTCGCTGGACAATATGTCCGATCGGGCGAAGGCATGGGTCGGGGATAATCGAGGCGGGTTTACCCGTCCAAGGAAAGTCCGATCCAGATTATCGATGCAGAGATTCAGCACATTCAGCCGCTGATATAGCGTTATCGTTGTCCTATCTAGTGTGGATTGTAAGAGGCAATAATGCACGTGGTTACCTGGCATACGGCATACGAGGCACGAGGCACATGGGTCAAATTCTGGATCTGTATGCAGGAGCGCCTATGGAACCAGTGTTTCAAATTCTTTGGGCTTTGTTTCAAATAGGCGCACCGGAAGTACTGCTATGAAGATACTGCTCGTATTCTAACTTGGCTGGGACGTCGGCTATCCAGGCAATGCTACAAAGCCTTGTCAATTACTGTATCAAAGCTAGATACGAAAAGGAAGCTCTCACCATTGATACTTTGCCCGAAATAAACATCCTGAAGAAGTAAAGGATCCCAAAGATCGTGAAGCTATGATGGGTTAGTTGATTTCGTAACGATCGTTCACAGAAATCTTACGAAATCAACCGGCAAATCGGACGTTGTTGACGCGTTGGTAGCAATTCCATTCGGTGTGATCAGTTGTCGCTGGGGATCAATAAAGTCTATTTGATCCAAAGGAGAGTATGAATTGCCAGTATTATGCGAATCTGTTGGTGTTGTGGGAAGGTGAAGTGTTCGGATGGTACGACGGGCCTGACTGGCTCGTTCGATGAGTCGCGTTCGCCAACCAAGGAGTTTTAAGTCTTCACCATCCTCCATACTCGTACGGCGGCACGAGTCAACATCGGCTTGAGGATTGTACGTTTGTGGAGTAGATGCGGCCATAATCTTGGCAGATGCTTGTGCGCGAAGCTTTGTAAGCCACTCGAGATTTCGACGATAACGGGGGGTACCAGCGCCGTGTTGAATCATAGAGGTGAACACGTCAATCGCAGAATCAATCTGAGTGAGAACATACGAAGACATCGCGTTTCCGGGATCGCGCAGCAGCAGTGTTCCAAGGCATACTGCTGAGCCGAAGACGTGAAACTGAGGCGAACATGAGCTCGCAGAACCTTGATTTACAAGTATTTATCTTACCCATAGATTCCACTGTCTGTTACTAACAGCAGGGTAACGTGTTTGGATATCGGCAACCATGTTTATGATGATCTGCCAAGTTAGTTCGAACGAGAGATGGATATTGGGATACTCTTACAGCGCAACGCTCTATTACGGTCAGATATGAAGGTGCATATATCGAGTTGATACGATCCCCGACGTTGTCATAAAGAGCTTTGGCATAGTAGGGCCGATGAAGATTGATAACGGTTTCTGAGATATTAAGAGCAAGGTTCATTTGCTTCCTCACGTCAGCTCAAAGAGGATATCAGTACAGGATAAGTATGTACCTGGAAAGACTTGGTCATTGATCTTCGAGAAGGCTCAGGCGATGCTTTAATTGCAGCTTCGACTTGAGGATATCGAGAAGGCATCGATAGAAAAGCAGCTCGGCTGCGGATTGAGAAAGGGAGGTTGCGCTCAAAGTCAACACTGGGGCAAATGAGCTTAATCGTGGTCATCGTATGAGTACGTACAGCCTAAGGTTGAGACTCAACACTTCTGCATATGCGGGAGTTCGAATTCGCATTGCCATATCAAGGATACTGGATCTTGTTAGCTTGAATCAGTCATCGGTCAGAAGACCCTTACTCAGCCGAGATTTGAGATAGCTCGAAGCGGAGGATGAAATAACTCTTTTCCCCATTGGCGGTCAAGTCGGAGGGAAACTTTGTATCACAATGTGCGGGATTGATGGCGTATCTATTACAAGTAAGCTCGACTGGAGACAAACAACGACGGAGTCCTACGGTCTCGAGAAGCAATGTGCCTGGAAGACGTCCGCGGCATTACACTCCCAAAACACTTTGCGTCGTTCTTCAACGACATCCTGTGGCAAGTTCCAGCGGGTACCATCCCGGTGCATACCCATCTGCTTGTCATAAGCGTTGGCAGACTCTAGTAGCATACATACTTACAGCTTGCGCTAGGCGCGTGACTAAACCCCAGAGTGGCCATGCGTTGTCGCCACGACGTCCTTTGTCTAGATGTCTAACGCCATGTCAGTGATATGCCACAGCGTTGTCATCAGTTCACGCACAGATGTAAATGCGCCATGAGGTGCTGCGGTGGTCAGCAAACTACTGAGTGGGAGGACATCATGACGTACCAATGTTTGTACGCCCGCAACAGTATTGTTCGACATGAAGTCACCCTTGACTAATGCTCGCTCCGATAGACGTAGCCATTCTTCGGCAGATGGGTCGTTATAAGGCATTTCTATGCTGAACAGAGTCCCTTGTGCCATGACCATGAAGATGAGAGCGATCTCTTGGGGGTCGACCCGAGAACTGGTATCCGTCCTTTCAACATGTGCATAGACACAATCAAAAACCTTCTCAAAACGTGCCTGAGGTATAACATCATGACTGATTTCCTTTAGCTGCGGTAACACTTCCTTAAGACGAATACCTACTGCCAGGCACAGTACCGGTAGTACGCTTCTGCAAGTGTCCTTGCCTCCTCTCGGGAGGGGAGTCGCGACAGCAAATCGCGAGTTCTTATGTGTGCCGGCGAGCCACTGAATGGGAACGCAATTGATGTGATAGCTGAGACTGGGCGTTCCAATCGCATTTGGGCCGGATCTGACAAGGCCGCTGGTGTAGGAGCTCGTGTGACTACTGGAGAGTCCAGCGTATCTTGCGTCTCCGACTAGAACGACTCAGCAAATACCGTAGACGAAAGGACGATACTCACGTCTTTCAGCCATACGCTCCCCGCAGTGGGCCCAAGATATCTGGATTCACCGCCTTTGCCAATCACCAAGGTACCATGCGAACCAACCTGCTCATCGTCCTCAATGGTGTGGTGTGCATTGTCGCTGATGCCCCCAATGGTGCCGTTTGTAGTGTCCAAGTGCTGCAAGGACACTGCTGGGGAGGCACTGGGCAGACGAGGTGTGCCATGACGATCCAGCTCGTTTGATACAGGTCTATGATTTTGTAAGGCAGATAAGCCAGCGTCACCGCTCGAGCTTTGTGCCGATAGAGTCTGAGCAGTGAAATGATTGTTCTGCGAGGGTTCGCATTGGTGCCCAGCTTCAATTAGGTCCGGCTCAGTTTGAACATTGATGAAGGCTGACTGGTCCTGCTTGGCAGCTGCATCACTTTGCCGCAATACGGAATGCCCGCTCGAGCGACGCCTGTGGCCAGAATTAGACATCTGCAATACACCATGTTCTGGGTCGCGGACAAACCGTGACTGGGTTTTGTCATGTGAGGGTCCCTTGCAGACATCCGTTCTCTGCCGGCGGATGCAATTCGAGCACGGCACTGCAATCACATTATGATCTCAGAACGGCCAACAGCTGACTATACCACGAACCTTGTCTATCGCATTTCATTTTGAGTCTGCGACATTCTGAAAGGTGGTGTCAGCCAATCTGAGGTAAGCTATGACGCATCGGCTGGTGGCTCACCTTCACAGCTGTAACAAGGCCGCTGTTTTCGTCGCTTTTTACGCGACCTATGAGAATCATCAGCGATTTCATCAACATCTCGCGAATCCTCCTGGATTGTGCTCCATGTCGAAGCTTTGCCCGTCACTGCCTGGTCGGTCATCTCGAATGTCCGTGAGGGCGACTGCCAGGGAAAGCCAAATCGGAGATATTTTGTTCAAGCTAGCTCGACGCAGCACCGGCATAATTATCTCCGACGATAAAGCCAATAACAAACTGAACTCTTGCGCGCTTACAAGACACTAGATGCGTACTAGCCACCTACTTATCGTTTTGACAAATATGTATCCCATCAGAAGTATACTGATCGTTACAAAGTACTACAAATTTCTGATTGTAGGACTGCGCAAGAGTTTCGGTTTTCTCTTGGGTCAAACCTGAAGTGCAGTAAGCTTTCCAGGACATGTCATGAACACACAGTAAGTCTTTCAAGTCGTATTTTGAGAGCCGCCAATTTACAGCCTCTGATACTAGATCGTGCTGAGTGCAGCATTGCCACAGCTAATTGATCCTGCTCATACTATCTTCGAACATGACTCTGTTGCGAGATGCAACAACATGACCAACTAGATAGACCAATCAACCATGTAGCGCGATCACAATATGCCAAGATCGTCTTTTGAGATAGAGGTGAGCATCTTCTAAAACAATTCCAATCGAGAGAGGTGTAAGTTGATACTAAATACTGTTGATATGCGGAGATTTCTGGAGATTTGCGGGAAGACAGAGCTTTGCGTAGATTGCGAAGGTGCTGTTGACTGCTTTGGAGTCGCCAATGCTTACCGCGAGGGTATCACTTTCTACGAAAGGATCCAGCAATGAACTCCTATTTGTTTGCAGTGCCTTTGTAAAAAAAACTTCGAAATTTGTCGCGATAACAAGAACATCGACCATACCCGAAACGCATACTGCCTTGCCACTCACAGAATAAGAGACTGACGGAAGAGAGAACCCTTAGATCTCAATACGAGTATGGGTGTGCTGATTGTCAGACAGCGCACACGGAAGTAGAACAAAACCAGAAGTCATTGCCAGCTCGATGTGATTGATCAATGATCAGTTCATGACGCCAAGCAACTCTGCTCGCTGAACATCTCGATTCATAAAGATATCGCGGTATGGCGTATTCTGCGTTGCAATGCCAAATCAGTCAATCCGCACCCGTTCAAAAGGTTAAACGAACAGCCTCGTACCTGAAACGAATCTACAATGATGCTATTGTCGGGTAGATAATAAAGATTTGGGTGTGTGCTGGAGGGACTGACGCGTTTAGCTGATGACGAACGCCTGACTTTTTACTACAGTCGATGCATTCTCTGATCTTTCACTGCCCTTTAGCTTTTTCAAGAAACTCTTGCGGCGTGAAGGATCCTTTGCGACAGTTTGGTCCGGGAAGAGTCCGTGCATCCAGCCGCACAAATAGCAATCACTGACGATTTTGTACACGTGTGGAGGCAGCTCGCCTGACCGCACTTCTTTCCGCAAAAGAAAGGGTGTGGTATCTCCATTGAATACAACGACCTCATCACCGACCTGCAGATGACACGTACCCAGTCCAATGTATCCTTGCTTTGTCCAAAACAAACTACGCTCAGCCAAGATTTCTCGACGCGAGCGATGTAGATGTGCATCTGTTCTTACTTGTCCTTTGCTAGAGAGCCAGTCGTAATCTGAATTCAACTCTGTTCTGATCGCTCGAACGAGTATCTCGAAAAAGCTATTGTACGGATACGGGGATTTTGAGTATTCTGGAGAAAGACGATTCTCTTCGTATTCTTTGCGCCAGCGTAGCTGCTCTGCAGCATCGGTAATGAGATGTCCCATGATAGTTTGATAGATAGCACCCCATGTTCCTTGAAGTGGGAGCTGTGCGATCCCAGAACTCGGGCTTGGAGTGTGTACGACTAATCCCGCGGAATCAAGTCCGATCTCGCAGTCTTCAGCAAAGTCAAGCTTCTGCTGTATTGTATCCACGAAACACCCTTGAATATGTATGGATTTTCCGTCGTCTGTGCTCACTCCAGGCGGTCGATGCAGGCCAGCGGAATATGTAGCCCCCAAGGGATCTACGAATGGTATGTACTTAGTTTTCGATCGCGACTGACCGAAGAATGGTACATAGGATTGTTCGTCTGTGTTGGGAATACCAATGCAGCATTCATGAAGAATTGCAAAATCTCCAGCTACTAAGTTCTTTGAGACAAAGTTTTGGTAGACTTGTTGCGGAGGCAGTTGATAGTCCGGGAAAATGTTGATATCCTCGAAGATGCCAAGAATGCCGTAGATACGATCGCGACTATCTTTACACAGACGTTGACAAGTAAGGTCCAGAAAGGTACGAACAAGCGTCAAACGTCGGTCTGAAACCTTCGATTTACCTTCCTGCACCAATTTACGGTACTGGAAAAGAAGGCATATAGACTTCCATTGATCATAAAGTCTTTTCTCACCATCGATATAGGCTCCGGTCCTTAAGATAACAGTCTCGACATGCTGAGCTGATATGGACATCGAGCCCAACTGGTAGAAGATATGTCGTGGAAGGACGTATTCTTGTACTGCCCAAACCCTGGAAAACCATGGGATTGTTACCAGTTCTTCGAGATCAACTTCAGGCAGCGTCAATGGCCATCGATTCTTGCCATCTTGCATGAGAAGCGCCCTGGTTCTAGGGTAGACCTCGGCCTCACCGAGCCACACGATAACACGATCTGCTCCCCGATATACGTGACCCATACCCGTTACCTGATGTCCCTTTTCTTCCAAGTCGTCTTGATTGATGCAGATTGCGTCAAGCCAGAAGGTACGGGGTTCTTCCGAACGTAGACGTTGCAAGGCTTCGTACAGATTACGCGTGATTGGAAGAACCAGGTCGATTGGCTCTATCGCAGTAACATCGCAAATCTCGATATTCTCGGAACGTCCGGAATCGCCCCATGCGTACGATAGGGCCTCGTAGGATGGCTGAAACGGTCGTTGGTACTCAGCAATTTGGCCTTTCAGAGGCGTGCCGTAGCTTCCAGGGAAAAGCTTCAACAGTCGAATTGAGGAACAATCCTGCAGGGGTTTATGTTTGTAGACCTCTGCATTCTGTGCCGCCATCGCTCTAAGACTTCAGATGCCTGTATGACGGTTGTGCTGAATGAGGTGGCTCACAATGCTGCATAAGGTATAACACAAGTAGACAAGACCTGATCGCAGTCACTTTTTTCGGTACAATAGAATGCTTTTGAAATGACTTCAGCGCGTGCGTAAGCAAGAGTGAACTTGTTTTGCCGCTCACTCTGCTGACATCCTTGGCGGCCGCCTGATTGTGACGCGAGAACATGATAACCAACACCCGTAGTACTCAATAACAGTGTGTTCTCCACATTTTCTGACTAACAATAAAGTCTGTACGCCCTGTCGCCCACAGACGTGAAGATGGATTGGATCATCACTTCATCAGATTAGTCTTGTGAAGACGTTTTGTTTTAATTTACGATCGAGCCATAGTAGACAGATCTGGGTAAAGCTGATAACCCCAGCAGTACTGGGAACTTATTTACCTTTTACAAGATAATTTGAGCAGCAGAACTCGGGAAGATAGAGGACCCGAATGCCGAAAGCGGACGAAAGATCGATTCACAAACCCACCGACAATAATATAGCCTATTGATACTCGTACAAGCGCATAGATTAAAATCATAATATATCAGGCAATACGAATTTGATCTGTTCCGATGTGTTACGGCTGATTGCATCGAGTCCCGGAGAGGATAGACAGCTCAACAGACCTCTATCATCGGGTATGCATCTTTTCACAACAACCTCGCTAAACCTGCGCTTGAACTGGGCCTCACCAAACCTGCGCTTGAACTGGGCCTCACCAAACCTGTCGCGATTTCTTTGCAATGGGAGATCGACGGCTACAAACGGTCTAAGCCAATGGTTGTCCGTAGAAGGAATGGTGGCGTGATCACAGTAGGGGACGTAGTTGAACACATTTCCTTTCACTTTATGGCCCTCAAGGAAGACATAAGTCGCTCAACAACTGGTGTATGTAGCTCCACAGTCTTTTCTTTTGTCTGGTGTTGGAGCAATCAACAGAGTAACCATCATACATAACACATTGGCTTGACTCTAGCCCTGAGATCAATCCTCGAAAGAACAGATTGTTCGTTTGTATGGCGTTGCTCTATCCTACTCAATATATCACGAAGACTCTTTTGAATCTAGTCTATAAGGCTGTGACTGGGTGAATGTAATCAAACGAAGTTTGATCTGTGACTCGAAATTGGTTAGGTCACAGACTCGCGCCATCTGTTACTGATGAGTAACATATGATAGGTTGAGTACAGAAGCAAATGCAGCAACTAGTATCAACTAAAAGTCCCTAGTGTTCTGCATCCTTGAACTTTGAAGTCCTTATTGTTGTCTGAATCACTCTTATCTTGGAAGGTCCGGTTGTAGATACCCACTCACCCCCATGGCAGTTCTTTAAGAACTCCTCCTGTTGCCTGTAGATGAAAGCTTGAGAGGCGCCTGCAATTGCGTTGCTCTCGTCCAGCCTGTCGTTGCGATAAGCACGAGTAACATTTCCGGCAGAGTCGATACGACATTGTAAGCCTGTTCTAGCGTGTGTCAGGCACGGATCAACCTGCGCTGCTTCGTCCACGACGGACCAGATTAAGATAAGGAGATATGTGGCGGGGGTTGACTGATAAGATCGAGTAAGAGGTGATGCTTGAGAATAAAGGGTATGCTCGATTGAAGCGAAGAACGTCTACATTACCATGGCAGCGCTGCCTCGATCAGTGCTTACTTGCTCAAGCTGGAGGACTGAGCCTTACAGGTAGCCATATCAAGCACCTGCAGCTTAGAATTCAATGATAAGGAAGATCGAATTTCCATCGCTATTCCTCAGCCACAGAAATGGGTGTGGTGAGAGCTTCGAGGTGATTGATCTTAGAGAACATGTCACTCTTACGTAGCAAGAATGAGATGTACGTTGGTACTATTGGTAATGCCAGAACGGTATAGTATGCCAAGCTCACATGGAGAAGCTTGATAGAAACTGCCGAGTCTGAACGTCGGTAAAGTACCAGATGCAGCACGACTAGATCTGTGGGATCATTTCCTTGATCTCCCGTTCTGCGGATCTACTTACAACCACGTTCGTTTTTAACGTACAGTGTTTGCCGTAGATCGATAATTGGGTTGGCTTCGCCTTCCATCATCTAGTAGCCTGTGTATATACTGATTGGGGATGCCAGTTGTTTTGGACATCACTAAGTCGCGCTGCCAAAGACATTCCGTCGATACATTAAAGACATACGGACACAATAAGACCGACAACAATTAATCAAGTGTTTGTGTAGGGTGATATAAGGACCTTTCCCCGCTCGTTAGATTAACGATGCGGCGGATAAATTAAGGTCAAGACATCCGCGAATCACCGCAGCCGGTCCGAAACATCAGAACGGAGGAGAGTAATGCTCATTCAGTGATAGTATCAAAAGTGCTACGGTTTTATATAAGATGCATGAACTCAAGCTTTTGCCCAGCCACTGCCCAGCTTCTACCCTGCAGCTCACCCCAGAAAATGTTTCGAGTTACCTTGATTACCGCGTCTCTTATCGGTGCAGGCTACGCTGCTATCTGCCAAGTCGCTGGAGGAACCAGTGACGACTCTGCAGCCATCAAAGGTGCTTTGGCCTCGTGCAATAATGGCGGAACAGTAGTTCTTGACAAGACCTATACAATTGGCTCCCTCTTGCAGACTACAGATCTTTCGAACGTCGCCATCGAGCTCAGCGGCACTATCAACCTTTCGGCAGGCATCAACTACTGGATGTCCGGTGGTTTTCAGCTGAATTACCAAAAGGCTTACACTGCATGGACTATCGGTGGAAGGAACATCCACATCTACGGTGGGGGAACGTACTCGGGCAGTGGTGATACCTGGTATAAGGTATAGTGGTCGCGTGTATCGCAGATCAAGGCAGTACTAATGTCTCGTGCCAGGCTGGTAAGACTGGGCCGATACCGTGGGTGATCTACAACGCTCAAAACGTTCTTGTTGAGAACATCAACCAAGTCCAGAGCCCATTCTGGCACAATCTAGTGTACGGGTCTCACAACGTCACCTTCAACAATATCAATCTACATTCCATCCAATCTAGCGGCAAACAAGCACAGAACACCGATGGCTGGGATATCTACCGCAGTGATCTGGTGAGCATCACAAACAGCAACATCATCAACGGTGACGACTGTGTCAGCTTCAAGCCAAACACCACCAATGCTCTTGTCGAGAATCTCTACTGCCAAGGCTCTCACGGAATCTCCGTCGGCTCTCTTGGACAGTATGCTGGCGTACAGGACATCGTCGCCAACGTTCTTGTTAAAAATGTGACCATGGTCGACGCAGAGAACGGAGCCCGAATCAAGGCTTTTGGTGGCAGCGCAAGCGCGACGTCAACGACGGGTGGAGGAAGCGGATATATCAGGAACATCACCTTCCAAGACTTCACTGTGCAGAATGTGGATCTGCCCATCGTGATCGACCAGTGTTACCAAACGTCAGCATCAACTTGTGCCAGCTACCCATCAAAGGTCACGATAAATGACGTCCACTACATCAATG
Source organism: Neodidymelliopsis sp. IMI 364377 (assembly GCA_027946375.1). Classification (NCBI taxonomy): domain Eukaryota; kingdom Fungi; phylum Ascomycota; class Dothideomycetes; order Pleosporales; family Didymellaceae; genus Neodidymelliopsis; species Neodidymelliopsis sp. IMI 364377. Next base: position 29,564 of record JAPEUT010000078.1, on the reverse strand, counting down.
TGACTGGTACTGGCGCCAAAAGTAAGGAAGTGGTCACTCTGGTGTGCAGTGACTTGTGTCAGAACATCACTGCGTCTGGTACGCGACTTGTGGGAACGAGCGGCAGTTCTCAGTACTTCTGTACAAACATCGCCAGTACAGCAAGTCTGGACTTCCCTTGCAATTCTGCGGGGGCGCTAGTATCTGGTACAACTGGAGCCACGACATCGTCGGCGAAGAAAACGAGTACATCAACTAAAGCCAGAACAACGACCTTCAAAACGTCCAAGGCGGTTTAGGCTCATGCCACAGCTTGAACAAATATTCGTGAGCTCTATTCAGATAGCAGTGGAATATGTAGCCTTGCGGTAGCTTATTGACTAGGACCAGGATTCGTCACTCATTCCAGACGAATTTACAACAAATATTGACCTTTGCACTCTCACCTTGTATGATAGCCGTGATCTCTAAAGAACTAGATTGCGCTGATTAAGTTAACTTGGGGTACGTTTCTCGAAAGAGATGCGCCGTACTGCCAACTCTTCATCTGGAAAAAATTAAAACTGCGAGAAAGCGAATACGATCTGTTTTTCTGACTGTACGACCCGTTCGCTAGAAATTGAGCTACAGATTCTTGAGAGCTCTGAGCTTAGCTCATGGACCAAGGCCTCAATGCAAAACACACGAGGGGTTTCAAGAATTTGAAGGCACCTTGTAGCAACTCAGTGTGACTTTGTGACAAAGTATTGGTATCTGTAAATCTCTTGTTGAGCGATACGTGCTCTAGATAACGAAAACTTGTTACTATATATAATAACACGCCCTCCAAACCCTTGACCTTCACCAGATGCTTTGGCTTAGAATGTAAGCTTGACACCAGCATTAGCTTGGACAGATGCCTTGACCTTAGTACTACCAAGCTTGGTGTACGAGTACGGAACAGAAGTCAAAGTACCCTCGGGCGCAGTGTTCGTCCCAGACCCAAGGTCAACATCGTTAGCGATAGCATACCCCGTAACTTTTCCATCATAGAAGCCGATGTCTTCGGCTGTGTTCTCGAACACGGTACTCTCGACGAGGACCTGAGCTCCCTGGCGAGTATCGATGCCATTGGTGAACACGCCGTTGTAATAGCCTAATCGTGTCAGTAGGAGCAAGAACGTACAATATGATGGTTACTCACTGTTAATAATGTGGCCGGTTCCGAAGCGGATCGAAGGCGTGCGGGAGCTGATGTTGTTCCAGTAGTTGTTGGCATATGTCACATGAAGGTGACCTGTGTCTTCGGCACCGTTGTTGTCAGAGTGGCCAACGAGAGACGCCTTGTAGTGGTCATGTATGTAGCTGTTGGAGATAGTGACCCAATCCGAAGCATGGGTGACGTCGATAAGACCATCGTAGTAGTCCTTGCCATGGTCAACGTCGGATGACACGTCCACGTGGTCAACCCAGACGTTGGTTGATGCTTGAATGCCGATCGCATCACCGTTGGCAGCTAGGACCTTGGAGATCTTCAGGTTCTGAATGATAACGTTCTTGGACTTGTCGACATAAAGACCAATGCCAGTGAGGGACGCGCTAGAGTCGGTCCCGATGATCGACTTGTTGGAACCAATGTTAACCTTCGCAGAGCCAGTGATGGCGCCCTTGATATAGATCACTTTGGCAGTGGTGTCTGTCTTCTTTCCAACAGCGGCAGTGAACTCGGGTAACGAGGATACTGTAGTTGTAGTACCACCCTTTCCGCCAGTGGTGCCACCGTTTTGAGAAGCATATCCTATGGGAGAACCTTGCTGAGCAGCAGCAAAAGATGCGAAGAAAGCAAGACCAGTAGCGATTGAGTATCTCATCGTGAAAATCGAGTGAGAAGCTTGTGTTGAATGGCCAGTCACTTGCGCGCAGATGCTAAGCTTTTAAGCCAACTCATGGAAGCTCCTCCAAGCTCTTGGCTATCGGTTGCAAGGCGTGATTCAAGCAACATTGGCGAAGCTTGACAACAACAAGATGTCGCAAATTGCGGGACAATTTACTCCACGAACAAAGCACGCTTTTCATATAGAGGATGCATAGCATATTCCGCCAATCAGAAGTAGCGAGTGTCAGCATGTTTCGTTGGAAGAACAATCTAAAATGACACCAACGCTTCGAAACTCGCTTAGCGTCACCTTAATTTGGCGACGCAAAAGCATGCAGTATGATGTCCTCATTTTTCTGGTATGTTAAAGATTGGACATGGTCTAATTCATCCAGATGTAACACCGAGACTGTTCCGATTGGCGCTAAATCTCTGCCAACAAGGTTGCCGGACTCTGCCCCTCCGAGCAGTGCAAAGAACAACTAGTGTTGATCACTATATCCTTAAACCGCTATAGTGGCTTACACAAGCGCAGATCGAGGCAAGGTCTTTTTAAACTAAGCAATTAACATACACTTATGTTATGATTTTTCCGTCAGCTTTTGAGATCACATCAAGAACTGGCTGGAGCTTATTTTGACGAGGAAACAAGATCTACTTATACGAGATCACGCTTGATCACGTACTTCTCCCAGTGCTCTTCCGTACCAGCCTCTTTCCATATCTCCATCCCACCCGCAACACCATTTTCATCAATTTTCCAATGTCTAATCTCCACCATCTCAAGCCAATTCTTCAATACACTAGCGAGGCTCTGTTCAGTGGTTGTCTCGAACGGATGGGAACCTAGACTGAACAGATCATCAAACGAGTCTTTTGGCTCGTTTTCTTTATAGAAAGCACCCTCGGTTCTGCGCGCGTACCCTTTTCCGCCGATGCTGAAAGGGAGAACGAATTTGCACGAATCGTCTGACTTGGACATGTCCGTCTCGAGGAGATAGAGGCCAGCGGGGAACGAGGTATTGGGACGATAGGGGTATCCAAAGGGACCAGTTCCTCCTGGTTCTATCTGATTCTGAGATTGGTTGTAGTTCAGCTTCGAGTAGAAGAGAAGAATTGGCGGAACACTTTCTCTGCTGAACTTCTTACCGGTATCAGGTATGAAAGGTTGCTTGGAGAAAGTTGAAGTAGTTATTACTTCCAGGTCAGGCACAATGTTCTTAATGCGTGGAGTTCGTGCCTTTTCTAAAAACTCTCGGGCAAATCCTGCAGGAATATTGTGCAGCTGGAGAACATCTGGATCCACTAAGCCGTATTCGGTTGAGTCATCGTCTTTCAAGGGGTTTCCCGGAGGCAGGCGAGCTTCGATGGCTTCGACGAGCTTATTGAAGGCTTCGAGCGTCTTGTACAGCATCTGCTCGTGAAATCGCATATAGTGCCAAGGATAATGAACAGTACCGGGACCAAGATGGGTCTTTGGATGGTCCTTTGGCACAGCAACTATGTTTCCTGTTCGCATGGTGTTGAGCCAGTATTCTAGGACGACATCCAATGGGTACCATTTCGTTCTTTTCAAGAGAACTCTCTCTACGTCGTCAAGATCTGGACATATGATACAGAGATGACTTTTTTGATCGTACCTATACCAAATTCGTCAGTCATGTACAGGCCTTTGTGGTACTCTTTTATTAATACTTACAATAATCCAACACTGTGGCTCGCAAGCTGATTCAAAGTGTACAGAAGTAGGAGTCTTTTCTCCTCATATTCACACTTCATGTGCAGTGTATCATCAGCTGGATCCAGCGCCATTTCCAACATGTTTTCAAACTGGAAGAAGTTGCCAGGAACAGCTAGATTTGTTGACCCAGAAGAAGAAGGAAAATCCGCAAGACTTGCCGGGGTCATTGAAAATGATCCGCGCTTGCTGGAGAAATTGTCGTATTCCAGGTACGAGGTCAGACAGGGTTCCTAATTCATCGTCGCCAAAGTGGCTCATCCACGATTTGGCAACTTCCTCGAATCGGAAAATGTCGTGGCCTGAATTGACCCACCCATGACGCAGGATTTCATTGTGTAATTCGATGCACCTTTCAACGTTCATAGTGGCTAATCTTCAGATTAATTGTCTAAGGGAAGGCCTTGAAAGAGAATTTGTCCATAAACTTAGAAGAGCAAAGAGTAGCAGTTGCCGCAATTAATCATATTTTTAGGTTTGACCCACAGGAATGCGCGGAATTGCGCGAGATGCAATTCTAAGATTGCAGCTATTTTAGCCTGATAAGCTGCTAGCTAGAAAGTTTCTGCCTAGCGGGGCATGGCACATCTTTGGGTCGCTTCTCCAAGTATTCAACGAAACAGATTGGCAGCGATGTTGAAACAGGTGCAGCAGTCTGGACAACGACTAACAGAGCATGTGCAAGGCGCACTGACTGCGTAAAAATCTTAAAATTTGTCAAATGCCCTCATCGGTGAAGGAAGGCTTTATCTACACATCTGAAAAAAGCACTCTTTGCAGTAAGCATTGGGTCATCAAGGCCAATGACAGACTGGGGAGTTGGATCGATTGCTTTCACATCAAAACCGGAACCATGGTGGATCACTGGAGGGTTGTTCACTAAGCACATGTCCTCGTGATAGCGAATGTAGTCGCTGCCCAACCATGTCTGAGGCTTGACAAAGCACCAGTTTTTCGCTCTGCGCGCGTCAATACCGTCTTTTCTCTCGTGCGACATGTCTACCTGCCTTGTAGACTGACAAAATCAAGACAACGCGTATATTGCAAAGGTATACTCTTGCTTTCGCCGCAACACCTGCTTGTGTCACCGTCTTTTAGGCACAGCTTGTTTCAACCAGATTCAGCTACGACGTTGAGTAGGGACGACATCGTGACGCGCAAAGATCAGCAGCGCTCTCTTTCTTTCAATAGTTCTCGTCCATTCCCACAGAAGCCAATCCTGCTATTGCTTCATCGCAGGCGACTGTCGAGTTCCTATTTCTGATCAGTTACTACACGATACAAGAGATTTTGCGAGCTTACATAGTAGCAAGACGTTTGGTTGATATTTCAAAAGCTGTTTGAACACCCAAGTCAAAATTTGTCAGAAGATCGAATGCAGCACTCACGCCGCCAATAGTGGACAGCAACGCAAAGAGAGATTCTCTGTGTACCATCTGTGATTCGCGACGGAACAAAGCAATAAGATCTCCTCGTCGTTTTTTGATGATGAAATTCGTGCTTTCTTAGCCAATGTGATCCACGAACCGAACAAATAGCACATTTATAAGTTTGCTTTCGCACAATACCTTGACTCCGCGAGAAAACCATGTCAAAAGTCTAAGCGTAGGATCGCACCATAGCTATAAAGCACATCATATGCATAAGACAGCCGACTCAATGCCAGAGGGGAGCTGCGTACCAAGCACACCTTCCGTCAGTACAGGGTGTTCTAGCATTACTCGTATATGTGGATACTGTCTTAGAGGGTGTGGCGCGGATGTCTGCATCTCGAACTGCAGAGCAACTGCACCCGGCAGGTTGTACGCCACCGAAGAAGACAAGAATTTTACATTAAGCATGTGCTGCTCGTTCTTTGAATTCTGCGGCTTAATGAGTGAGTTCTGCGCAATAAGGGAGAACCTCAATATCAGAGAGGGGTTGGAACTTGTGGCGACTCCCTTCAATTGTCCTGCGCGGGTGGCGATAGTTTTTTCAAAAGAGTGATTGGATATCATCAACACTATTATGTCGTACCATTACTTTGTCAGATCTAAGAGCAATATCTCGATTCTTAACAGCTGTCTCAGGCAGGTACAGGTGCTGCCCGTTGGGACGCTCGAATTAAGGCTTTCCCTCCACTCAGATGATTGGTGCTTTGAGAATCACATATGAACCGCAAACTTTCGTTAACCAAAATCTTTGAAAGAAGTCTCGAGAGTCAAGGAGCCTGGACCAGCTGGACGGCTATCTTGTGCAACATTGCTCGACATAGTTTGCACTCCCTCCACCGTCTCTCCTCAAGCATGTGCTCGGCTTGGCGCGAGCAAGGTTGTAATTTTAAGTCCAGTTCGGCTCCGAGCTCGGACACATGCTCAAGCTCGAAATTTCTCGTTTCTGCTCCAGCCACATTCTCTCTTTCCACCACAGCTGTCTCAGGAGGAGCATTGTTGTTACCTTCCGCGCCCAATCCTGCAACCTCAGCATTCTTTCCTTTTTCTTCTAATTCAGAAATGACTCGCTCAGGATTGGGTCTCAGATTATCAACCCGAAGTTCTGCCTCGGACGGCTCATCCGGGTAGTCCACAACCGAAATATTTGAGCAGCAGGACTCTTCAGGAGACGGGGTTTCTTCGACACAGATACTGGCGGCACATTCCAGGGACGAGCATTCAGTCGTACAGGGATCCCCAATCGAGATGCTGCACTGCTCGGAAACTTCCCGACCATAACGTTTCTCGATAGCTTCGTCGACATGCGGTAAAATCAACTCTTCAACCTTACCTTTTTTCTCTTCGGGGTCAGAGCATCTGACCAACGTATCGCGGGCTTCGTATCTCTGCTGATTCAGCCTCTCTGAGAACGCTTTTTCTGCTTCGGCCATCTGTGCAATCCTCTCGTCGTAAGAATCCATCACACACCGCATCATGAACTTATCGTAGTCGACATTGCCAATTATTTCCAGAAAGGTCGTGCTCTTGAAAACAGTGTGATCTTCCGCGAATGCAACTTTGACCCTCTTGCAAACATAGTCGTGAATCCAGCTAGGCGACTCAAGCTTCGAGAAATGATCCTTGATTGCCCCAAGAGCTTGGCAGATAGTCATCCTCGAGCCATGGTCCTCCATCTCACGTATCGCAAGATCTCGGAGGCTGTTGAGACCGTTGTATTTGACCGTCATGATGTACACGAGAAGAGCTCGCGTAAACTGGATGTAAGCTTCAGATAACGGAGACTCCGCCACCACGTCAAGCGTTTCGTAGTCTTTGCTATAGAGGTAGTGAACGAGGGTGTGACCAATTTCTTGGTCCGTCTCTGCAAGACAGAGCCGTCTTTCCAGACCGGTCTTGTTCCATTCAGAGGGCAACATGTGTCTAGGTACGAAGTAGGCCAACCTATCAGGGCCAACAAGTAACTCGACGGGAGGTTCGGTATAGGGACTGGTGAAGACAATCAGCTGGCAATTCAGGAAGCTCTTTTCATATGGCAGAACATCTTACGAAGTAAGCGGCCGCTGTGGCTTGTCCGCAGAGCTCAGATTCTGGTCGACTGCAGGAGTCTCATGCTGGAATACAGTGGTTTTGTCCATACCGACTTGTTTCCCTTTCTTTTTCTTCGCCATGGTGAGTATAATGAGGACCTAGACAGCGAAACAAAGGTGATCAAAGATGCGCTCGGATCAGCACAGCAGAAGACCCCGCTGTGTATACAAGAACGTATATAGCTCCTACATTCCTGTCAAGGCCAATGAAGCTGCACGGAAGTGAGGCATTTTTGTGTTGCAGGACCGCGAACTAGCTGCATGCACCCTCTTACACAAGAAACCCATTCCGAGTGAGCTGCCAATGCGCTAGGACCTTACAGGAACGACGGATTGGACGCGACACTGCGCTGACCTAATGCAATCTTCCTGTTCGCAACCTCCAAAACGCTCAGCATTACCCTGAATGCATGTTGCGTCTGTATACGAATCCGCATTTCCTTGCAGCACTGGCGGACAGAAATGAACTAGTGATGTTCCACGATCCGCATAGTGACTACAACGCTGACCGTCAACAAGCTAAAATTGCAGGGTATGTATTAACGGAGATTATTCAGCTACAGAATCCAGGCGAGCTAATCGAATGGGATTGCTCTGCGAAGCGTACCCCGCCTTACGGTCTCGGATATATCGATCTGTTCCGAACGTGCACATACCATACATTGATCTAAATGAAGTTGTAGTACAGCTCAGACATTGACTGCAACGTGAGCAGGTCTGATTGTGCTTTTTGTTGCAGACTTCGTAAGTTATCTCGCTGGAGATGTGTCGCGTTCCCGTCTTTCCAGATACTCCGCGATCTTCCCCCGGGCAGTAGCTACTGGTAGGTCGGCTGTAAGGGTTCATGTTGACGACGATAGGAAGCCCGAAGCATCACCGCACGATGATGCAGCACTAACCTGCTACAGTAGCATGCTAAAGTGCGCACAGTCCGAAATCAGCACTGTCTCTACCAACAAGAGCGATTTTGACGCCGATTGCGAACCAGTTAAGTGCTGCTCACATGACACCCCGCCCCGCAGTCAGTTGGTACACAGACCTCGACGCGACGCTCAACAGTGTAGAACGTCACACAACACACTTTCAGAACATCTTCAGAGCATCAGAGATTTGCTCAGATTCTTGTAGCTTCACTCCGGCTTCATCCATCAGCAAGTCATCACCAAGATCTGCTGAGCAAGGTCGACTATAGTATCTTGGAATCCTGCTTCCAGGCTGTATTGATGCCAATGTCCGCGAACGGACGTTTCACGGTCAATGTGAGATAACAGAGATAAAAGAGATCGTGTTTTGCAGTCCTGAAAAACTCGCAGCGGCATTGGTTCAAACCATTATTCACAGGGCACATCATCAACAGCTTTCGTACCTGGATAAGCATCGAAGCTTCTCTAACGAAGCTGTTTCATTCTAATCAATCAACATTGCAAGTCAAGAGCTCAGAACTGCAAGTGTTTATCTTGTCGCGTGACATGTATGACTACGGCTGATAGTTCGACCCGAAACATGGAAGACGTGGATCAGATTATCACCCTCATTAAAGAGATCAGCATCGACCCTGAAATCAGAAGTGAGTACGAGGTAGCCCACAAAGCGATCGTTCGATTCGTCGAAAAGTACCCGGAATATGCGATAACAAAACACGAACTCGAGGTTACCTAAGCACTTGCTACGTCTTTCACCCAGGGAGGACCCCTCGTAACCCTACTGAACCTGCGTCCCCAGCACCCTTGAACAGATACTGTCGACGCCGTCATTTAAGATTGTAAGAGTTTACGGGTCCTGGATGACGGGTTAAATTTCATTTTGGAAGGGCTTTTGAGCTTGACCAATGGTGTCTCGGTGCCTGATTTTCGCCCATTCCTCAACAAGGAGGATTGCCCTGAATTAGCATACGAGGTTTGAACAAGTCTTTACAACCTCGTGTACGAAGTTATCGAAGCCAAGAATCCAGACGCTCTTCTGTGCATGGCGAATGTTAGGGAGAACACCTGAGCAAACAGGCAATACTCACTCGCTCACGTGAGTTAGGAGGCGAGAGACACCGTTGGCTCGCGATATGCTTCGTCAAAGGCCCATGACTCGCACAAAACTCACATAGCTGAAACCTACCGTCCGAGCCACTCTATGAATCACCACCCAAAAGATACTGGAAAATGTCAAGAGTGATTGCTGTCGATCCGCAAAGTGTACGATGTATTGGCAAGCAAAGACTTATGTAAGCCACGGAAAACTACTTAAACCCAAGAGGCCGCCGACCCCAAAATGACCTTTTCAACTCTGAATGCCAAACCTGCGTCAATCGCAGAAACGGATTTGTTGGAGGACTGTCTCCATATACTCATGACGCTGTATTTCAAGCCGCGTCATTGTCTCCCTACCGTAAGGATTAAACCAGGATCTTTTTATGTTCTAGAGAACTTGCATTTGAGGTAGTTGGAATATGGTAGTTAGGCAAACTTCGACCCTATTGAACATGCCAGAGCACTTCTCATCCCGATTGTATGTGAGCTGGATAGCTGCTTCTAAAGGATATCTTGGTTTGTTCCTGACCATTAAATAGACTGAACAAGACTCTCTCGAATTCTAAGGGGTTTGCGACAAAGTTAGAGCAGGCTTGTTACTTGTTAACACGTGGGGGGTGTAAATACCCTCTCTCTCTTGAGGACCCAATTTAACCTAGACTTCTCTAGATACACACAGAGGCTATAGATCTATCTTACTATTATACACGTCATCCCATCTACTACAAGAAGACAATCTACGCACTTCCACGGTTGACCTTTAACACTCAGCAAATCAGAAAGACGGCCCTACAGAGATATGCCAGACTGAGGGAGATCCGCACATAGTTGCCATCATTATATCTCTGGGGGGATGTTCCGAAAATCGATATCTTTCATCTTCTCATACCGAAGACGAAACATACAACTAAGACATCCAGTTGTTATTCGCCCGCAAACTTTTCAAGAGACTGTCCAAAAACCCAAACCCAATCTCGCGCAGCCTCTGATGATCTCAGAAGCGTGATCAGAACCCTGCGTGTAGCATTCAGTCTTCGTGCTTAGTAGTCTACTTGCTTAGCTGCAGGATTAGGTTGGATACCTCCGGTTTGATTGCATGGAACCGGACTACAAATAACAGCTATAAAACCTATATGTGAGTAGGCACAGATTGATTCTTGATAGCCTCCGCTATTCAGATTACTTACATCCGCGACCTCTCCTCGTACACTGACTCGTACATTGAAGTGCTTGACTCTATCTGGCGCATTGTTATCTTTGGACAGATTGTCTAAGCTACTAGCATTGTGACCTCTACAATTCTATTTCTTGACCGTTCTTCCTCAGTTTTGAGTCAGGCTTTCTCAGCCAGAATACTACAGCTCGCACAACTACATCTGCAAGGGAGACAGACTATCTATCGAGTTACATGAAAATTAGCAGTAAGCAAAGTCGCGATCAGTCGTAGAGAAAGGATAAGTGTAGAGCCCTCTCTCTATATGTATTTTTGGCTGTCGCAGGCCAAGAGCTATTATGAACATCGACACTACTGAGTTCAGGATAGGTGGATATGTCAGTCGAAATAGGTCTATAGTTTAGGTTCGGTGTCGATAAAGCTGTACTTTCAACTGTTAATAGTGTTATTTTCTAGTATTAAAAACGCCTTGAAATAGTATTATAAACACTAGCATATCCTACTAAGGGGTTACGCTGTTGCTAGCTGAGGCTAAGCACAGACACGCAACAAACCACGTCCGGATGACGACGGCGATGGTTGATTCTCGTCAAGCCTTACGCCGCTCCTCACCCCCCTTAAACCTGCCTTCCCATCTCACAGCCTCAAAGGTTTCCTACAACTGACAATCCTTACATGCTCAAACAGCAACCCTTAAGTCCACATACACGTCAACGCTCGGAGCAGCTTTAATTAAACTATGCGGGCCAAGCCATATGGAAAAGGCAAAAGCCCGGCTATTAGAGTAGGTAACAACTACTAGCAATCTATTGAAGACCTGGTTGACAAAGCGAGCGTTGAAGGATCCAGACAGACGAAACATTCAAGCTGCCTAAGGCTTGCTTAACGTACCGCACCAACGCGCCGGCCCGCCGGTCACTCGAGACTTAATCGCTAGGCAGACGACAAGTCATCAACCTGCTTCTTGCACATGCGACTATCTTTTCCACTCCAAATTGACCATTTTTTGAAGAGCATGGAATTGTTTGCCAAATGGGATGGTCCAGATCTGTCAGATGTAAAGAATGTATGTATCACAAAACTGCAACACTGCTATGGCATCACACCAGAGGCACAACTTTAATCTGGTAACCCTTGATCATGCCATTTCGTTCATCACTATGATCACCGTCAAGCCATTAAATCCTCCTCGCGGACCTCGATCTGCCATCCGAATTGATCGCGAACCTTGCCGAACTGTATGCCCCTCAACTCATCCGACAGCCGTCGATAAGCGTACCCAGCGCTTCCGTCTTTGTCTGAGACATACGTGAAAGTTTCGACAGCATCGGTGCTATGCAGAATACCGGACTCTGGGCGAAGCACCGCCCTCCCAGATTTTCGTCTTGTGATGGATCGGATGTTAATCAGCCCGACTGCCGTGCCGGTCCCTAGGACTTCACTAAAGTCGCCAAGTTCCGTGTATGCAACACGTCGTTTTACCACCTCCCAGCCCCAACTCCGCGCGATGTGTTGGACGCTGTCGCTTGTCACGCTAGCGATGGCAGATGAGGAGTCGGGTACGACGAGCGTGATGTTTTGACCATTCGCGGTTTGCTTTGTGAGGACGCCTATGAACCCACACGTACTGAACTCGTCAACGTCTTCGTGTCGAGCGCTATCGAGGTGAAGGGTGATGCCGAAACCTTCTCTACTCGCTTGTGCACTCCACGGTATAACCCCCGCATAGTTGCCGCCGGCTTTTGCATGTCCCGTTCCTTTCGGCGCAGCGCGATCAAAGTCGTCGAGGATCAAAGCTTTCGTTGGAGGCGCGTCAATTCGCGATCCCAGGGCGGTTGGGAACACGTACACACAGAAAGTGCATTCTTCCGGAAACCCCGGCATGAGCGTCGGGCTGCTAGCAAACAAGAGCGGACGGCAATACACGCTCCAACCCGTCCCGGGTGGGGGTACGAAGCATGCATTGAGCGCGACCGCCATACGACAGGCTTTGATGAACATATCGGTTGGGACAGCAGGTATGCAGAGCACTTCCGCTGAATGCTGAAGTCGCAAGGCATTCTGATCTGGTCGAAAGATGGCAATACCGCCTGGATGACCGGACTGACGGAATGCTTTCAGGCCTTCAAAGGCTTGTTGGCCATAATTGAGACCTGTAGCTAGGCCATGGATACGGATGAATGGGTCTTGAATGATTTGGAGAGGAGTCCATTGGCCGGTGGATCGATTATAGGTGGCCTGGACGTGGCCGTTTACTATGTAACATCGCCTTTGTCTCAGTAGAAGCAAGGAATCTTGATGGACTTCAAGGTGACTTACATGCTAGTGAGGAAAAATCTCTCGGGCTCGTCCAGTCAATATTGTCGACGGGTGGAGGTGGCCAACTTGACATATTGCCTATGTATACTTCTGGCGGTCAAAGTGTATCTGTAGTGTGAATACAGCACTCGTGATTTCGTGATGAAGTCTGCTCTGAGAACTCGGCTATACAGCAAATGCTCAGGGATTGTCTTACTCGGAACTCGCAGGAAATGAACACGGACCGATGATGGACTTCTAATGATATAAGGTATGCAATGTTATGTTGTCTCATAATTAAACTGCTCTGGCGAGTATTTAGCCTCGATTTACTAGCTGATGAACGCCTAAAGCGCTGCTAGCGTAGAAACCAACAATCCAAGCTCTACAAAGGAGCTGGTACTTAGTCTTACACCGGTTTGGCCTATTCTTTCTGCCGAATCGGTGCAAGCTCAGATACTGGTTCCTTCATAGAGATCTTCTAGGCCAATCAGCCACTAGCAAGGCGATGAAACGACCTCTGATTCGTTCCAAGACCCAGACTGACGCTAGTAAGCGCTAGCGAAGTGAAGCGAAGCGGAGTGTTTGATTGATGTCATGCTGCTCAATATAACGCGGTCCGCTTTTTCGGAGATGCAGGGTCGTGGTGCATCCCCGCCACATGCAGGTCCACCGACCTCCGTGGCGATTGACTGAGCCTTGCTGACGATAGTGTGCAGCGGGTAGCACGGTCGCGATGCCCGGGTAGTGGGCGCTAGGGCTAGTGCTCGTTGTGATGGTAGTCCTCGTCTTCTTGAGCGCAGTCATCCCAAAACCCTCGAATGTTAGTGTCAATTTATCACAGACTTCGATTCTTTCTACAAACAGAATATCTTGTATCAACTTACAGAACCAATGGCCACCTTTCCGTCCCAGCCTCTCAAAACAAAGGACTATAACGTCATATCAAACTCCTTCCCAAACGACAAACCTATTATAGTCATTCACCTCATGCGCTTCAACGCTGTGGCAAACTATCCTGTTGACTCCCCTCATGATCCCACCACAAAGGGTCAGGAACAGAGGTCAGGCCGCGAGGCCTTTTTCGACCACTACCTGCCCGCTGCGGAACGCGCCGTCGTAGCTTCCGCCATCTCACCCCCTACTACGCATTTCTTCTCAACGTCCGTAACAAGCCTTCTCCCACACAACGACATAGCTTGGGATGTAGGTGCCGTGCGGCAATTTTCTAGCTTTGCGGCGTACACAGCCTATCAGACCAGTCGAGTGTATGTGGAAGATGCGGCACCACACCGGGCGGCAGCGCTGGCAGATTGGACATTAGTAGCGTGTGTTGAAGGGAGCTTCCCTGGACAAGAGGGTGCAAATCTTGCAGATGGTGGAGAGGGAGCAAAGAAGAGCTGAGGTCTGAGACGAGCGATTCGGCTGTCTCGCGCCATCAGTCATGGTGAAACCAACAACCTGGGGTTGACAATGTACCTAACCGCCATAAACCTAGCTCAACGGCTTGATCAGTTTCTACAACCTTTGACTCGCTGCTCACGGTTAGTGACTCCGTGAATTATTAGCGTAGTGCCGTGCAGCGGATCAACTATGTTGTTCTGGGCATCATTATTCAACAATGCAATGTCTGAACTTGAGATTGTGCAATGGACCACCCGCCGCTGCTTGGAACCAGGTATTGCAGACAGGAGCGATTCTTTACCATACTGCATGTACAATTGACGCGGAATGACTATCTTCGGCAGCCAACGCCCTCGCAGGTTGACTTCTGTCAGAAGCGATAGGATTACCACTGCTAAACGAATGGCTTGCAACGATGATGATATGTTAAGAGAATTCATCAACATAAAACACGTAAAGCGTGCGGGTTGGCTGTTTCTCAATAGAAGCAGTATGTGTTGTTGGGATAATCTTGGCTATGACCAGTGTAGAAGTCTCTCCTTCAGCAGTATGTCGTAGACTGCGCAGCCGGCGTAGGTACAACGTCACGGATCAGCGCTACGATGATCGAGGGATACCTTAGCGCTGACAGGCTTTTGAATGCACGATATGCTTGTATTCGTCTTCGCCCGCAGAACAAGGATGAGGGTGTCAAAAGGTATCTGCGTTGGTGTGGGGGGGCGATATATCTTCCAGCAGCTAGCAGCAACTTATGACTTTCCAACGCTCAGTCTTGACTTACCTTGATCATCGCAACATATCTTCTGCAAAGATACGACATTCTTGTAGCTTACCCCGTCTTTCTGAAATTGCCGTTATTATGGCCGACATGCTCGAACAATTCAACGACGATGTTCGTGGTATGTATCAGGCACTCCACTCACAGCGCTACGAGTGCCGATGCTAACTCTGCTCCACACAGTCTTAGGATATGATCCGCTCATACCTCCCCAACTTCTCACCTCAGAGATCCCGGCATCCGCAGAATCGGTCTTGACGGTGCTCAAAGGCCGGAGAGAGGCCATCGAGATCATCAAACAGCGCGATGATCGTCTACTTGTCGTCTGCGGTCCTTGCTCACTGCATAGCCCAGCTACGGCTGTGGATTATTGCTCTCGACTAGTGGAGCTGGCTGGGAAGCTTAAGGATGATCTCCTTATTATTATGCGTGCGTATCTTGAGAAGCCGCGTACAACGATTGGCTGGAAGGGTCTGATCAACGACCCTGATATCAACGAGACCTACCAAATCAACAAGGGATTGAGGATTAGTAGGAAGCTGTTTTGTGACCTGACTAGCCAGGGTATGCCAATTGCGAGTGAGATGCTTGACACCATCTCTCCGCAATTCCTAGCAGACCTGATCTCGCTTGGTGCGATCGGTGCGCGGACAACTGAGTCCCAGCTTCACCGTGAGTTGGCATCAGGTCTTTCGTTTCCAATGGGGTTCAAGAATGGAACAGATGGAGGCTTGAATGTATCAGTGGATGCTATTAGCGCTGCAAACGCGAAGCACCACTTTATGGGTGTAACAAAGCAGGGCCTAGCTGCGATTACCAAGACAGCAGGAAACCCAGACTGCTTCGTCATCCTTCGAGGAGGTACCAATGGCACGAACTTTGACAAGGAGAGTGTCGCCAAAACACGCGAGGCACTGAAGACAAAGGGCCTCCTGGATGTCGTTATGATTGACCATTCGCATGGTAAGCTATCAGACACTTCAGAGCTACCCTACATTCGCTAACTATCTTCAATGCAACTCACGGAAAGACCACAAGAACCAGCCTAAGGTGGCTCAAGTCGTCGGCGACCAGCTCCGCGAAGGTCAGGATGGCATCGTCGGGGTTATGATCGAGTCCAACATCAACGAGGGCAGCCAGAAGGTACCCACGGAAGGGCCAAAAGGTTTGAAGAAAGGCGTCAGTATCACCGATGCATGCATCGATTGGGATACAACGGTGGAGGTTCTAGAACAGTTAGCGGATGCCGTCAGAATAAGGCGGCAAGTTCGGGCAAAGCGGAGCAACGGCACCAATGGTGTCCATTGAGCTAATTAACAGCATGGGGTTCCGTATATAAGCGGCGAGGTTGTAGCAGAGGAATACTTGTTGTCTTTCCTACTTACTGCTTAGATGGTGTCTAGATAGTGTTGGCAAGAAATAGATTATACCTTAAACTACCATTGCACAGACCACTCTAGACTTGGACCATGCTGGCCCGTGCACTAATATATCTAGCTGTAGTACTAAAATAGAAGTAAATTAATATTTTACTTACTCTAGCAAGATATAGTAAGCTTATAGTAGTCTATTATCTTTAAACAAAGTAAAAAGAAGTAGA
This sequence comes from Neodidymelliopsis sp. IMI 364377, assembly GCA_027946375.1. Lineage (NCBI taxonomy): Eukaryota > Fungi > Ascomycota > Dothideomycetes > Pleosporales > Didymellaceae > Neodidymelliopsis > Neodidymelliopsis sp. IMI 364377. Next base: position 13,197 of record JAPEUT010000078.1, on the reverse strand, counting down.
AAGATCTATAATTTATTATCTATTTTAAATATTAGAAGAATTTAGAGTAGAGCCCTATATAAGTAGAAAAAGAATAAGAAACTAATAAGCGTTTTAGCGATTTATTTATTTATTTTAAATATATAAGTTCTATAAGTATAATAATAAAGTCTTATATATAAAAAGAATAGAGATATTAAATACTTTTTAACTTTAATAGATAAGTAAATAACTAAAGAGTTTTTCTTAAACACTTATATTTCCTAAAGCTATAATCTCTAATCTATTACTAGAGGTAATTTTATTAATTATTTTTTTAAGATCTTTTAAGATCTATATAACTTTATTAGCTTTAAAGCCTAATAGTACTATTAATATATAGTAAAACTTTAAAAACTAAGTAATTTCTACAATTATTTACTAGTAGTAAAAGAGAAAAAATCTAGCTAGAAAAAGTACTAGGTTTAGTTTTTAATATGTAGATTAATTATATTTTATTTCTTAATTTGTTAGTATATAATAAATAAATAAATTAATTTTATATATAGACTATACTATAACTTTTTTCTAGGTTAATAGGTAGAGTATAAGTAACTTAACTCTATATATAGATAATTCTATTTACTTAGCTATATAAGTCTTTATAGTACTTATAAATTATATTTTAGCTTTAGTACTATTATAATATTTAATTTTACTTTTCTATTTAAGTAGCTTAATTAAATAAAATTAGTATTATAAAAACACTTAAATTCTTATAGTAGGGTTTTAGCTTTATTTTATACTAATCTTCTAAGATATTTTTAAACTAATAAAATAACATAATCTATCTACTTATATCTAAATAGTAATATTCTTTAAGAAATTAGTAATACTTATAAGTTTAAAGATATAAAGTATAGTTAATTTTTTTACTACTAATATAGTATTTTACCTTATAGAGATAGTTAGAATTATTAAGTTATATTATCTACTTATCCTATTTAACTTTTTATATTATTAGTTTTAAATTTAGTATAAGAGTATTTAATTCTAGTAATTATATAAATAGTATTCTATATCTAGAATAATAACTAAACTATTACTTTTCTAACTATATCTTTAATTCTAATATAGAATAAGATATAATAACTAACTTTACTAGCCTAGTAGATAAAGTTAATAGTCTAAGGTAGAGTAATGCAGCTAGCAACTGTGCGCAATTAGTGAACAAGCACGGTACGGCCCGTTGGGTGGCCCGTTTCCATGGCGGCCCGTTCGCCACGGCGGCCCGTACTGGGCGCTAATATATGCACGATGCACGGCCAGCACAATAGGCAACATCTGCGTTCTAATTCCCTCAGGTGTTCTGGGGTAGAGTTTAAACCCTATCGACCTTCCTTCCTTCTTTTCTTCCACTCTTCCCCACATTCTGCTCATTCATGCTTATCTGATCTCGGATGAACAGCCGTTCAATGCTTCTACCTACTGTAAAACTTCGTTGACATACTTGGCTGACGCGCACGCCTCGGCGAGCCCGAGGGATTGTCGATCTCATTGATCCTACACTAGAATGTGCCGCCTGTGAGCACCAGCATATGGGGGGCCTTACCCGCAGTCCTACCAAAATTTTAAGGCCACCCATATACTGGTCCGTTGGAGCTGCTCACAGGCGGTAATTTGGGTAAGCACAGGCATTGCTTACACCATGCAGAGTGGTGATTTATACCATATCATAGTGATTGGCTGTTCGTACCTTGGCCAACATAGGCCCCCCGCCTCAGCTTTCTCACACACGCAAATTCTACCTCAACGAAGAAGGTGCATAAGACCTTGCTCTGAGTCCGTCTCCAGTCCCTGAAAGCCAAAAGTCGTTCCTCTATCCAACTCCGAAGCTAAGAATGGTTTCTGCATGTAAGGATTGCGTGCCCGGCCGAAATTTCGAAGTGCCCAGCCGAAAGACGTCGTTGACACGATCTTGTGGAGTGAATTGGACCAAACTCCCGGCGCTTATGCCTCCGTCACTCTCTGCCAACGCCCTTGGCAAATCTGGAGCTGAATCTGTAGCTTGTCGCAAGACTCAAGTTGCAGACTTCACAGCAGACTGCAGTCAAACTGTATAAGATTAGCCGTGTTGCATTTTCGCTAGCGTATGGCTAATACATTCTCTGGATTGTGCGGCTGCCATAAAGGGTACGGGGCACATACACATGGGTGTGCAAGTGGTTCGGAAAACAGAGAAAAGACGTGCGCCAATGCGAAAGAAGGGGAAGTGCGAACGCGTCTAGAATGCAACACGACAAGAAGGCATCATATTCTTCGATCCGGCATTCTTCTGCTCTATCTCTTATCCGTGTTGCTTACGTGTATTATAACTCAAGATGTCCGAAGCCCAGGAAGCCAATAGCGAAAACGAAGACAACTATATCTTCATCCACCGATTTTCCCACGCATTTCACTCCACCACCGACCCAGGCACGAGACAAGCCATCCTCGAGGATTTTTGCAATCGAGTAATCTCTCGACAACGTGATCTCGGGGGTGACGCGGCAGCATTGTTGGCAGTGTGTCACCACTACGACAAGAAACAACGTTCCAGTATTGACCTGGAGAGATTAAAGCTGATAGCGAGGGAGTTGGAGGGTAAAGAATGGGCAAAGGTGAGAGCACAGCAGTCAGGGCATTATAGCGCCCAAAGGAAGCGCCGTGCGCTCAAGAAGCTTATCGCCCTGTGGTCTTACCAGCACGTCGAGCATTACCAATGGAAGCTTTTATCGTGGTCGACACTGGAAAAATTAGCGAAGATCGCGTACAATTTACCGAGCTGGAATGAGTTCGTTGACATGGCAAATTGCTCCATGATTCTTCGTCATGAAGCAAGCATTGGTAGATCAGATGCTCGAGCAATTGGGGAGCATGTAGGCCGCACGAATCACAGCCGTAGGGACGATTCTGCTTTGGAGCCTGCCGACATCGATAATATCTACGTTAGAATTCTAGGATATCAGCCCAAGAACAAGAGGAAAGCTCCCTGTGAATTGGCGCAAGCAGACATATCGTGGCTTCGAACCCGTATTCAACAATGGCTAAATCCGTGTACTTGCCTTTCTGTCCGGGGAAAGACCGTCAAACCAAATGAATTCCGTCGCTATGCAGTGGAGCTGGATTCTTTTGGAATGTTGATACACTCACTTGCATCAAGACAGCGCCCGTGCGGAGGCTGCGGGTACGAGTCCATACAGCGAGAACGTCCCTGCACAGACCCTGCCCTACCAACAAATCCGGATGGAGAAGGCGTTGCTCCTTACTCACAACGCTTGGAAAGATTGAATAGTCATATTGAAGCCAGTGAAATACCTAACGGACAGTTGATAACGACATTTCACAACTTTTGCGCTATTGAGCCCAAGAAGAGGCTATGCACCGCATCCAATTTCCCAGGTACCCCGGCACAGTTATTCGATACAGGGAATACGAAAGACTGCATAAGTGCTATTGATCACGATTATGCCAAAGAAAACGAATATGGCGAAGTCGTTCTAGGCGCTTCGGAACCTTGCATCGATTACCGAAGGGATGGCACGCGTAAAAGCAGTAAGAGCGACAACAGCAAAGGGAACGGGACCAGAGACGTGAGCGGTGAGGAAGGGTTTCTGCAGAACCAGCCAGTTGATGAAGCTTCAGCGTTGCAAAGACCGCAGTTTGGAGGACTAAGGCTACCTGCATCGGCTATAACGCGATCATCGGTTCACTTCTCCGTTTCTGACGACGATACTGATGAGAGGATTAAGAGAGCGGGCTATCTGTCCAAGAAAAAGCCCGAACAGTATGCAAGGACTACGCCTCGAAGCATTTCTTGTAGTCAGTCTCCTAGTATGTGGACAAAGCAAGCTTGGACACCAAAACAGTGGGAAATCGCTCTGGACGATCGCGGAAAACTTGCGTCTCTAGAGATGTTCTACAACGAATCTGAGGAACCATGCAGCAGAATGCTATTGACTCTCATCAGTCACTACCGCCGCCGGGAAGCATTACAAGACATGGAGGAGGTAGAACTCCTCGCTTATAGTCTCTCGTTCAATATTTGGGTGAATGATACAGAGGCTTTGCAGAGATCTATGAAACTCGGAAGTTGGTTTCAATTGCCACCGCTGAGGCCTTTCGGCAACATGGTATCAGCATGGTATGGAGACGAGGCAATCAGCAGCCTGGTGCATATGTACACTGCGCGCCGAGGCGCGAATGCCACGTACTTTCTGGACTGCGAGAGGTATTGCTGGTTACAAAATCTCGATGCCTCTCAGCTTGGGTGGTTAGCCAGCTCCGAGAGCCCTATGACACCTGCCCTGCAACGGAGAAGGAAGCAGATGCCGCTCATACCCCAGCAAACCACTCGCATAGTGATTGCCTTCAACATCCAAAATTCGCACTGGATCAGTGCGTCCGTTGATATTCCAGAGAAGCACTCAGTTCGTGGCAAAAGCAAAGGTACCATTGCTGTATACGATTCCCTCTCTACCACGGGTTTACTTAAGATTCGCACGCGTCTCCAAGCCCTTGCAAATCTCATTACAGGTCTCCCAAATCTGGAGCGAAAGATAGACAGCTGGGAGATAACGCAACAACCATGCCCTCGGCAGACGAATGCCTATGATTGCGGCCCGATCACGGCCAAGGTCTGCACTGATCTTCTGTTGCGGATACCTATTTCGATAGCACCGATTGATGGGAACAGGCTGAGGAGAACATTGACAGCCGACTTGTTTGATGTATTCCACGCCTCGCAGGAGGATCTTTCAGACGCACCGCAGGGTGGAAGCTCGCCGTTATACAAGAAAATATCTCACGGGGCAATCGACGAGTTTGTTCGCGAACCCATACCAGGTCTTTGGGATTTCGAACACAGCCCTTTTGACGACACTTGCCTCGACATACCGGAACTATTCGCTGCACAGCTTCCAACGCCTTCAGATGCAGGATCGGAGGCAAAGGGAGGTAGGGCTGCAGGTCAGTTAGATCACTGTTCTGGAGCCATTCCTTCCCCCACCAAGCATATTTGCCCGATCTGCAAAAACGTTTGCCAAGTTTGTGTCGTGCCGACGCAATACGGAAAAGAAAGAGCCGATGAGATGTACGAAACTGCACATCAAGTGGCTGCTATTACAGCCACCAAAGGTGCTTCATCGCCAGTGCTGGTGTCGCCAATTCATTTTGCAAGAGTTCATGAGCTCACTGAACAAGATCTGATAGAGCTGTCGCACTCTGCGCTCCAAGCAGACGCATGGTCAATGCCTTCTGCATTACTATGGAAACTTGCCGAAACGACAGTGCAACTCTCAAGACCGATGATCATTCGCGAAACGTTCTCAGATAGTGGAAAGTATTCCCCTGATCAGATTTCACAACTCCTCGAAGGCAGATACTGCGAGAAGAAGATAAAAGTCATGGTTGGAAACAATGCTCAACCTCAGGATATGGCCGTGGAGTCGCTCACTGCAGAAATACGCTCCAGCCTTGACATATCTTCTCAACAACCTCTGAGTGCCTCCGGGTTAGGTGATATTGCCAAGGCAAACAAACCAAGTTTCACAAAGTTATACAGGTTCACACAACTGGAAAGACTTGTGGACCGATGGAAACTCGGAAAGACCGGAGTCGCGCAGAAGCAGATCCACCTCACTGCCTTTGATGTAGCCAGCTGCTTAAATTTCAACCTTCTCTCAACTCGTGGAGCATTTTCTGGACCTGGTCGAGATGCTAGTGGTGGAAAGTGGCTAAGAAATCTCTTCGGAAAAGTATTGTGGTGGGTTGTGCCTCCCAATGAGATGACCACGCTCGAGGAGCAAAGTTTTGCTCTGGAGGGCAGTGGATGGAATCCGCGAGGTAAAAGCCGGGCACTGGTTCAAGAGCAGGACGATATCTTGATATTGCCTCATGACCCAGGCATCATACATGCGTCAATGACTCTAAAGAACGCTCTCATCGATGGTGGCTTATTTTGGGACGATCGTCACCTCGTGGAGCTTCTTGAGTTCATGCTTAGAGGCGTGAGGAGTCCTGCGACAACAAACGAGCCAGCAGCGTTTCAACTGCCTGAATTGGTGCAGGAGCTGGAAAGCTACCCAGGATGTCAAGAAAACCTAGAGCGGCTGATCCCACTTATAATGGAGCTGAGATCGCTAAAGTGCGCCTGCTACGGGGAATGCTTGCCCGAGTGCTGTGCATGCCGTAAGAATGGTCGTCGGTGTTGGGACCTGTGCGATAACCACCCTCAGCTGCGTCCTACAGAATCAGAATCAGCAGATATAGTGCATGGCGAATTGGCATGTATGGGGGAGCCTTAGGCGAATTGCGACGAAAGGTGCGACAAAAGAGTGTTTAAGAAGGACGTCGAATGGCATCTTTAAGCAAGTGTTAGCGCCGAGAGTTGGATGGACCCTCCTTCGGATGTCATTGCCAGCTTGCTACATGACTAAATTATGTAATATGCATTGATTATGTGTCAAAATCATTCTAGTAGCAGATATTGGATTGGAAATGAGTCAGATAACGTCGCAACAGGATGTGTTCTCTGTTGACACATTAGTAATGTGTAGATAGAAAATGGTGCTATAGTGTTTCTCTATTACATGTTTGATTACGTTCATTGCGAACAACAATTGGCACCTTTTCTCCATGACCGAGAGATAAACGGAGTGAGCAACGTATTAGCTAGTAAGTTTACTATAGTGAGCATATTTCCAGTGCAAGCAATATTGTAAAAGCTCAAAAGGGCAAATGGTAAGGCCTGCAGCCGATCTGACTGCAGTCCTAGCCCGAACATGCGGTCATCTGCTGTACACTGTCAAGCCATTGGGTGAGAACTAAGTAAAATAGTGTATGCATGCACGGGGCATCGCAACATTGAGCCTTTCTTATTAGTACGATTGCCTGTTTGGCAATGCGTCCAACCAAAGACTTGCACTCACCTGAAGATGATACGCCCTGAGCATATATCGTACTCAGCCATCTCACGTTGTCTCAAAAGGGTGCATGCCGTGCCTTCGGAACATCTCATGTCGCCAACTCTTGCGGTGAACACCGGTTACACCTGTGGGCTTTGCGGGAAAACTTTCATTCGTCGTACGCATTTGAGTGAAAGAGACACCGCTCCTTTTCTGACGCTGTCTACCAGATGACTTGCGTGATCGTCATAAGCGTCGGTGCTTAGAGAGGCTAGAAAACCCACGGCGAACTTCAAAGAGAAGATCATGTCTTGCCTGCGTTGCATCAAAACTACGCTGCGACGCACAACGGCCAGCCTGCTCACGATGTCTCGAGCGCTGCTCGCCGTGCCAATATGACAAATCCTCCACTGTTCATCCAGTAGGACGGCTGTCCCTCGTCGAGGAAGATAGTCCCGATCTAGACTCGACAGGTAGTCCCTGTATGCAGTCACCAGACTTGCAACATCGTTTTGTCGGCGACTTTCCAACTTCAGGCGCACTGCCAGATTCGTATTATTCGCAAATGTTAAGCTCAACCACAAACCCAGGTATACTTTGTGACATTCCTGGACAAAACCCAATTGACGACCCTTTGGACGTCTGGAGCCCCTTTAGGGCATGTCAGACTGATGCGTCTCCTTGGAACATTGCTGTATCAGACTGGGATCCAGCTCACTCGAGTTCTGGTGCATCTCTACTAAGTATCATGGGAACAGCAACTGCTCCATTGTGGCAACGACCGAAAGCCAACGCTCTTGTTGCTTCTCAGATCCATGCTTCCACATATGATCAGGCTCTGGTCCACGTTCTCGCTCAGTATCCTCAGATGATGCTTGACAAAGATTGCCCGCCACCGTTCTTCCATCCCTTGTATCCCGATGGACTCGCCTCGTGGGACGTCCCAGCACCTCTGGCCACTGCAATATGCTGCATCAATGCCTTCAATGTTGCTTCTTCTAACAGTCGAAACTTCGTCAACAAGCTGTTAGACACGGAAAGAGAGCGACTTGTCAAGCAATTTGTAAGTTATTTCTAGGAGCACTAGCGTCCTTGCATTCGAGATTGCCGCTGATACATCCTGAATACGGCAGTCATCCTCGCCTTGTGATCTAGACACTCTTGCATTGGTCCAATCCATGCTGCTCTATCAGATCATAGGGTTCTTTGGAAACGACCCAGATGGACTAAGAGGAGCACAGCTGTACAACCGTTTCCTAATTTATGTGAGTCATTAATCTCGTGAGTCTTCTTGGACAACTGCGAGCTGACCAATTTGCTAGGCCACGCGTCAGCTAGCCAAAGACCACCACAATATGCTCATACCCCAAGTGAGCGAAAAACAGAGCAACACCACAGACAAAGGCGGTCTAATCGACAGGAGGGGCTGGATCCGTGCAGAGACGATGCGGCGCACAATTTTTGCAGTGCAGGCTCTCGACGTGCTTTCTGCACGCATCGGGCTTCAGGATCTTCCCTGCTTCCATGATTCACTGGACGAAGACCTGATCCTCAACATGCCGCTACCTGCCTCAGAAACCGATTGGAAATCAACGCATATGCTTAATGCACTTCCCTGGATGGCTGACCCAGAGCTTCTATCAAATGATATTACGCCTTTAGAATACTGCACACTGTCCTTACCTACACCATACAGCCCCAGTAATGAGGCAAAGCACACACAGATTCCTTTTATACAACTTGTCCTAGATACACGCTTGAACAAGAAGGGATCTGAGTTTAAGGATTTATAAGCTGTTATAGAAAACATAGGAATGCGCAATCTACATACTAAGCATACTAATTCTTGATAAATATCTACATAGTTATACTAGACTCTATAAAATAATTAATATTAGTATAGGCAGTTGTATAAGACTTTATTCTATGTCTAAAGCTAACAGAGTTATAAAACCTTAAGTTGTAATATGTTCTATAGTTACTTTACATCTACTGTACTGTAGTAAAGTAACATTCCTATAATCCTATAGCTCTGCACGTCTAAAAGCCCTATTGAAAGCTCTCGATCGCCTCTTGGATCCTCGTAACGTTTGTTAATTTCTATCCATCTATCAATTAATGGATGGAGTCAGCTGTTGTGCATTAGTGGAGCAGGCTGGATCCGAAAGGGAATGTGGCTATGCATGTCTCAAACGTAACCGGCAAGGGTGTCATCGAACCAAAAGCAAAAGCCATGCACGAGCTGCACAAACGGTGTTTTTAGTTAGCTCGATCGATGTTTACGCGTGAAGCATGGGTGCGCCGCTCTTGCAGCCCGTTTTTGAGCCCGCATGGATCTACACGTCACACCAAACGTCTTTATCTATTTATCCCGCATACCCGATGCATCTAGAATGCCGGCGCCATCCTTCTTCGGAAGATCTAGCATATGATCCAACATAGGAGTACTCGTAGTTGCCGAGCATAACCTAATGTCAGCTCTCAATCACGCCTCTGCACCCTTGTGAAAGACAAGGGCACCTCGGAGTTCAAACATCTAGTTACAGTAGTAATGCGACCTGCAAGACCATCGTAGTCTAGGCCCAGGATGTATCCCCCTAATGGATACAGGTCATCGAGGCCTGAATCTTGCTGCCTCGCCGATCGCAAGTTGTGTGTCTTGCATCCTTCTACTGCATTGTAACCCTGCTCGCTTGGGTGGCTTGGGTAAAAGATCAGGGGGTCACGTGCTGAGTCTCATCGAGTTTCCCCAATTAGAACACTTTGTTGGACCGCGAATTTGGTGTTCAACAAATGGCGATCTGGTGGCGAACCACGTAATCCTCAAACTTTTCGGGCCCTTGAGTATGCCGAAGGATTTTTGATAGGCATGATGCAAGGTTTCGACGCACATGTACATCCCAAGTCCGAGTGAGTCCCTCAAGAGAGTCGTTCAGATACGGCTCATGGTCAATCTTTTTAGCTCTAGGATTTCCGTGATAAGTACCTGGAAGGTCGTCCACAAACTGGTTTACTAATTACTTTATACTCAAGCTCGTTGTTGAGATAACCCCAGAACCTGTTTATACTTGTTACTATTCCCTTACAATTGTCAGAATGATCTCCACCATTGACGACCCCAAGCGCCGTGTGGCCAACATCTACAACTCCGCTGTAGCGGCTTCGGCCATAGCTGCTGGCTGGGAGCTCGGCCTATTTGATGCTATTCAGAAACACGAGAAGGTCAACGTGGATGAATTTGCAACCAACAATGACCTCGATGGACGTTCGATGCGGGGTCTAGTGACTGCACTAGCCACAGTTGATGTCGCAGAATACGATACTGAATCTGGCACGGCTTCCGCAGGATCACTCTTCACCGAATCATACCGAACCAAATCGCTCTTCCACTGGATGACCCTCGGATCTGGGGAGCTTTTTGCGAACATGCAATACGTCATGCGTAGCGGTAATCGCAAAGGTGACTTCTATCACCGTAATCCGGCCGCCATTGCCTATGCCTGCCGCGATATCAACTCGAACCACTTTGATCCCACGTTCTGGGCAGCCATGGAAAACGTGCCGGGAACGCTCAAATGCGTCGTTGATCTGGGATGTGGAAGCGGCAAGCGCCTCATACAGATATTGAACCGTAACCCAGGAACGCACGGAATTGGTGTTGATCTCGCCGGTCCATCGCTCAACGTGGCCAAGAAAGAAACCGAAGAGCTAGGCATGGCGGATAGGCTCGTTTTCCGGGAAGGAGATGCCCGACAAATGGAGTTCCGCGATGAGTTTTCCCAAGTCGACTTGCTGACGTGCTTCATGATGGGTCATGACTTCTGGCCGCGGGAGCAGTGTGTCACTACGCTCCGCAAACTTCGGGATGCATTCCCGAATGTCCGCCGCTTTCTTTTGGGCGATACGACGCGCATCCTGCTCGATAGCGCGGGATCCAAGTACGCAGTCACTGCTGACGATGTACCAATCTTCACGCTGGCATTTGAGTTCGGCCACGCTATGATGGACGTCTACATTCCTACAATTGAGGAATGGGAAGGAGTTTTTGCCGAGGGTGGCTGGCGTCTTGTAAAAGAGCATCTGATTGAGAATCATTCTTTGTCTGTGATTTTTGAGCTGGAGCGTGCTTGATCAGGGTCAGTCACTCAAAATGAATTCTCAACCTGATCTCAGCGTATCGCTCGCCTTCTTCTCTGCAAAGCGACGTATATATAACTCCCTCTTTCGAACTGTTAGTCTAGCTAGCTAAAAAAAAAATCGTTAGATAACGTACTAGTTCCATGACGGTCCCTATGGTAGAACTAACCAGCTCAATTTGTTAGCAAGTCTTCGGAGCTGTCTGATTGGTGATGCTGACAGCTGTAATGATTCGACAAGCTAGCCAATGTATCCACTGGGTGCGTGGAAAAGGCGTCGGCAATCGACGTGGCAGTGTCCTTGCAGTCGCGTGTGTTTGAGCGTCATAACGATAGAAACCCCCTGAGCGAGAATGTTCGTTGAAGTCATTGAGCCCTTGCTACTACCGGTCGTATCATAGTTGGATTTATTGTTCCCCTCAGGTTTCAACGAACATGCTCAATGAAGTGGCAAGCCATAGCTTCTGATCCATACAGAAGACCAGATTCCGAAACTCAATACTTTCTCGTGACTTTACGTGTTCTGTGCCATGGAGTTAGAAAGAGGTATGTAGTACTCTGCTCCATACCAAGTGTTGCCGCGGAATCACACACCTTGAATATCAGAGCTTTGTTAGGTTCCATCGAGATTTGATTGGAAGGTCTCAGCAAGAGTGCCAGATGGTTCATCCTCCATTCCCGACGACTAAGCACTGATCAAGTATAGTACCACTTATGCTCTGGGGCTGCGCGCACTTTGAGCGATATGAAAAATGTGGCCTTATCTGAAAAGCTGTTGTACGCGCCCGAGCCCTTACATGGCAGATTGATGATGTGGGGCAGCAAGTCGTCGTTGGATGCAGTGTGGGCGTCGTAAAGACACGGAGGACCCTGGTGAGCTGTTTTAATAGGTCTACAGACATTCAAAATATCCCAAGGCGTAGTTAAAGGTCGTTCAGCTTCCGCATGTGGCAGTTTGTCTTTGAAGGTCGGAACACAATTGGGCTCAGAGTGATCGACACGAACCAAGTTTGAGGGTACTCATAGCTGCTCTATGTCAGCGACAGCAGAGTCAGCAGCCTTGTTTCGAGCTTGATTTGGACGATCTTCCTGGACAAGATGCGATATTGTCTTGACTCGGGTCGCTCCCGTCCTGGAGTAAGCCAGCCATGAGATGTAACCGAGATATCCCTCTTGACACGGCTTTCATTTTCTTCAGAAGATCCTGTGACCCCTTCTAGGCTCTGGACTTGGTGGTTTCAAGATCGGTGAAGTTGCGTTCGGCGCTTACATGCTGTACGAGCTCAAACCCCTGTTTATCCAGTTCAAACCTCTCTCCTGAATCCCTGATGTCATAGATTCGAACAGAGCGTACGTCGTAGTGTTGCCGGTGCTCAGAACTTCAACTTCATAGCTAGCACTTACAGACGTGGAAAGTGTAACTTATACTGTTATAGCATGTTCTGGTCTTGGACCTTCCCCTGAAGCTGCATGGACTTGGTATGGTAGATTTGCTTGGACGGGATTCGAATCAAGATCGATGGTATTCATAGTCGACGCGATGAGGTGACCACAAGACAGTGTCTACATCAGTTGAGAGTAGAGCACCAAAACATCAAGCATATATTCTTAGTTCGGCGTATTTGTTTAACTGCTGGGCTAGCCACCTTGTCTTGTTCTCGAGGTAGAATCAACACAATACCTCAGTCGTAACTTGGAAGGCACCATTGGCCACCCATACAGGTAAGAGGACGTAATCTTAGATCCTAAACTAGTTAGGCTTAGTATCCCGTCAGCATAGAGTTCCACCCTATAATGTAGTTATTAGTTGTTGCAGTATTACTCCTGCACACTATTGTATAAGAACTTTATATAGTTTAAATTTTTAACTTCCTATATATAGCTTAGCGCTTAATGTTTACTGCAAAGCTAGTTTATATAATTAGATAGTGTTTAATCTACTACTAATCTAGCTCTAATAGTATTATGTTTTATTAACCTTAGTTTCTTAAATAAAAGTAAAGTATCTTTAGGGTATTATCTATCTAGAAATAAAACTAGAAAGATTAACCTTATAAATAATCTATTGTCTATATATTTATTAAAAAATTTATTTTTAGAGTAAATTTAATAATATCTAATAAGTAAAAAGATAAATTTTTTTTTAAATAGATATACTT